>CAUYQV010052119.1:0-11708 GCA_963574575.1 Galagoides demidoff
TTTTTTTTGAGACGGAGCCTCAAGCTATCCCCCTGGGTAGAGTGCCATGGCATCACAGCTCATAGCAACCTCCAACTCCTGGGCTCAAGTGAGTCTCCTGTCTCCACCTCCCAAGTAGCTGGGACCACAGGCGCCCGCCACAACGCCTGGCCATTTTTTGGTTGCAGCCACCATTGTTGTCTGGCGGGCCCGGGCTGGGGATTCAAACCCGCCACCTTAGGTGTACGTGGCTGGCGCCTTAGCCGATTGAGCCACAGGCGCTGAGCCAGTGAAGGTCAGTTTTTTTGCATCTCTGTACATCCCAACCCTGACTCACAGCATCAGTGCCGAGGTAAATTCCACTGGCCTTTTGACGTCAAGGCTCACTCAGGACTGCCAGGTGCCAGCACTGCAGGGATGCTGTGGGTTATTGGGGGAGGACACTGGAGACCTTTGTGATGCTCAAGGAATGTCCCGTGTGGTTCAGAAACCACTCGCAGTAGAGAGTGACATCATTGCCTTGGTGCTCCTGTCAGAGCTGTGCAGTGTGTCCCAACTTCACATAAACATAAATTTTAACCCACAGCTACAGCACATGAGAGACCTGCTCCCCTTTTTTCTAGTTAAAGTTTGCTCCCCAATATCTACCTCTGCACATGCTTGAAGAGACCTCCCGTCCAAGGCTAAAGTAAACCCAGAGCAGCGCGGGGTGTCGGTGATAATGAGCCCCGCTCTCACGCCGTGCTGGGCCAGTCGAGTCAGGAAGAAAATCACTGAGGTCCTGCAGGGCCCTCACTGTGTCAGGTATTGCCCGGATCGGCATGGCTGTGGGTAGCTGCTGACTTTAACATAGTCTGTCCCTAAGACTGAGCCTTCTCCCCAGATTGCGTCCACAGCATTCCTCATCCAGCACGGCTCTGCTTTCCGCCTTCCTGGTTTACAGGTGGGCAGCCTGCAGGCAAAGGATGGATGAGATGAGGAAGCTGAAGGCCACACAGGAAGCCCTGGCCAGCCTCGCCCTTCCTGGCTTCCTCCAGCTGTGGTCTTCCTGGGCCTGCAGCCTGGGGAGGTTTGAAAGTTTTCTCCTAGAACTGGAACCCTCTCCCGAGGGCACTCTCATGCAAAGTAGCATCTGAATAGCAATATTGTTTCAGGCCCTTTCCTAAAAATCGCCTTGCTTAGAGAAGATTGGTAGGCAAGGTCCCTCATGCCTTAGAAATCTAAGGAAATGACACAGAAGGTGGAGGGGAATGTCTGTAACTGGCAGAAGAGGAGATGGGGTGAGCAGGGAGCCACCAAGAATTAGCAGTGAGATCCGACCGTGAAAAAGCAGCAGGTCCCCACAGGCCCAGACACAGCAGTCCAGGATCTTACCCCACACCAGCTGCCCGGAGGTAAACTGGTGAAACTCAGCTGTAGCTTCTAATCGGTTTTTCTCTAAGGATGATTTTCTTCTGTGCTGTTCACAATCTTTACGCTTTCTTTCTAGTTTGTTACCTTTTGTTCCCTACCCTGTTGGAGGTTGCGTGTTGACTGCCTTCTCTGTGTTTTTCTCTAGTCCAATTTGTTATCACCAGGTTTGAGGAGTTTTTTTTTTCCTTTGGATCAATATAGACGATGAAATCGACTTAAAATAACTCTGTGGAGGCCTCATTATGTCCTCAGATAGGTGCCGCTCTCAGTGAGAAGGGAGTGTTCCTCAAGGACCACGGTGACAGAGCCCAGGAGCACCGCCTCCCTGCACACGTGTAGAACTTGCTAGATCATGCGTGTGTGTGTAGAACACGTGTGTGTTGTCAGGTCCTCTGGTGGCACAGTGCTCCCACAGGCGCCCTGCAATGCTGTTGCTTCTGTGGAGCTGTGAGGACCCGAGCTGTCAGACCCGCGCTGTCCAGGGCACTCGTGGAGATGTGGACGCTCCTCACCCAGCCGGGCCAAGTCTTGTCCTTACTGTATTTTCCACACCACTTATGTTCACTGAAGCTACATCTCAAGTTGAGGATTCACCAAATGAGAGTCAGCTCCTCCAGAGTCAGAGCCAAGGAGGTGGAGGAGCAGTGGGGAGGGGTGGAAAGGGAGTGGGGAGGGAGAAGCCGGTGCCTTTCCAGGTGGGTGACATTCGCGACCATTCTCTCTTAAAGGGCTTTTCCTGGTCCTTTCAAAACCAGTGTCCCCTGGTCTCCATGGCTGGCCATTCTGCTCCTGCCGTGTGTAGAAGGAAGCCACGGACTTGTCTCCTGCCCTGACTCCCAGGGCAGCTTTCCTACGTCCTGTGGTTCCACCGTGGGATTGTACTGACGGGCAGGAGCAGAGAAGCCCAGGAAGTGCTCACAGACCTGTGGTGATGTCTGTGCCGCAAGGAGGAGCCGTGTGAAGGTGAACAGTGTCGCGTGTGCAGAGCCGCAGGCCAGCCTCACCTTCCTTTTACAGCATTTTGTCACCCCCCAAACATCCCTTAGCATCCAGCTAGCTCCAGACCCGTCCTGTTCCTCCTGAGCACTGGTCTGAGTACTGGGTGTACAGTGACAAGGCACAGCCCCCTTTTATTTAAAAAAACAAACAAACAAGACTTCCATTTCTGCAACTTTGGTGCGTTTGGTCCTTCATATCCACAGAGTCTGTGTCTTTGGACTCAACCAAACTCAGATCGAAAATACTTAGAAATAAAAAATGGATAGGTGCGTCTGTACTGAACATGTACAGGCTTTTTAGATTGTCATTATTCCCTAAACAAGACAGTGTAACATTGATTAGCATTGGTATTACATTGTTTTAGGCATTATAAGTAATTTAGAGATGATTTAAAGCATACAGGAGGTGTGTGCAGGTTACATGTGAATACTGCACATTTTCTAGAAGGGATGTGAGCATCTGTGCACTTTGCTATCTGAGGTGGGGCCCAGAACCAACCCTCCCAGATACCAAGGGACAGCCTTACTTACGTTTGTGATCATATATGTTAAAGGGTTCTTATGAATTGCAGGGGGGTGAGTCACTAATATTTCAGAGCGACCCACCCCATTACTCATGTAGCGAGCAGAGCGTCTCTGCCTGAAGCCACCTATATCCACACCTCCCTGAGGGAAGGCGCCCAGATGTGCCACAGAGCATACGGGGCGTGCACTCAAATGTTGACCTCTCGGGACGTACACCTAGAAGGGTTCCTGCTCTCAGAAATGTAGCTGTATGATTGAGGATATGCACAGAAAATGGTGATGGAGACCTCTCAGTGTCGCGTGAGCCCAGCTGTTCTGCAGTGGGGGCTTCAATAGATCCATTTCTCCATCCATCCATCCATCCGTTAATTCATTACTCAATATTTGTTGGGCGCCGACCCTGTGGCGGGTCCTCCTTCAGGACTGGGAATGTATCCAACAGTTGCATATGCCCGCCAGGCTAAGCACAGAGGAAGATGCAGAAAACATGTATTATTTGACATTGAGGATGCTATTTTTTGAGATCTTTAGCCTCAAAAGTTTAGGAGCCAGAAAAGCAATTTTGAGCTTTTATTTTTCTCTTCCAAATGCTGTTGTTGGGAAGCTTTTCAATCCCTCAAAATAGCTCAGGGAGATAAATGAGTAAACTTTGCTTCACTAATTTACTCTTCAGAATTCAACATGATTTATACCCTGTTTTGTTTATTGCTCAAATAAGCAAAATCAGAATGGATTGCATGATTATTTTGAGATATAGCCAGTCCAGATCATTTTATTCCTCCTTCATCATTTTTTTTACTAATCCATCTCCACCCTGGAGATGAATCATCACTGAGCCTGCCATGGATCCTTTAAAATAAATGAATAAATGAAAAGAAAGAAAGAAATGAGGAAAGGCCAGCCACCAGCCTCAGAATAAATCAACGGATATCTGCACGCACTCTCTTTCTCTGCCCCCACCCCGCACTACACCACCCCCACCAAGCACTTTGGAATAACACAGCACACGGTGGGGAATCACGACACCACATGAGCCGATGGGTCTCGGCCTGCGCCTGGCAAGGTGAGGCCCAGCCCTGGGATGGAGGAGTTCTGTAGGGAGGCACCCGAGATGCACACACAGCGCACGATGGGGGACGAGGCCCCGGGGCATGGGCGCCTCTGCCCCGCTCTGAAGGTCTTTCTACTTCACCCTCCACATCAGTTGGAGATTTTTTCCCCTTTGACTACATCGTTGGACAAGAGCTAACCAGTCACATGTCCCTGGGCACACAATGGTGGCTTCATTTTATCAGAAAATGGGGGAATAATTAGCACTCTGGGGCCACAGTGACACATCGCCACAAGGTGGCTTAAAACAACAGGATTTTCCTTTTATGGTTGCTGAGGCTGGAGCTGAGAGGTTTCTGTGCCCCTCAGAGCATGGCTTACTAATCAAAAAAATAATAAAACTTTACCAACAAGATAAGCAGAAAAGAAACGATTTGATGGTTCCAGGCTGGAACAGAAAGGGAGGTAGAGACCAGGCACTGGCAGGGACGAGGAGGAGCACCTGGTCCCCGGAGACAAAGGTAGAGGACAGTGGGACAGGGAGCTCACCTCCCACAGTGATGCAGAGAGCTGGGGCATGCACGTCTGCCCAGAAGGGAAGGCTGGGCCGGTCAGTGCCAGGACCCTGGAGGTGGAAGTGGAACAGGGGGCTCAGCGGCAGGCGCAGGCCATGAAGACTGACAGTCCCACATGTGCAACCCGGAGTGGAGCTCTGAGCACATCCTGCCCACCTGCTTGAATAGAAATGCAGTGATTCTACTGTGGATGGATGAACAGCAAGTTCTCCGTGAGGAGGATGGCGCCCCGTGTCTGCCCTGCACCTGCTCATCCACGTAGAGCCAGGGACAGTAGGTACCAGAGGGCGTGAGCAGAGCAGGATGGATGGAGGCGGTATCCGAGGAGCGGGATAGGGGGATAATTGTAACAATGGGTTGGTCAAAGTCCAGCTGGAGACATTACAAGACTCCTGGCTTGGTGCTGTTTTCTGGCTGTTCTTACTGGTCAAGGTGTTGATGTCAAGAAGGCAGGTTCCGTGGAAGGCCAGTGTGGACATTGCTGGGCTGGGGCAGAGAAGGACTGTGCGGGGAGGCTGTTCAGCGGGAGGCTGCCCAGCACCAGCAGGGTGGCCACAGAGTGGCTCACTGGGGAAGGAAGCCCCGCGGTGGAGGGAAGTCAGCAGGGTTCACCTAAAAATCCTTTTTTAACTTGAGCACAAAAGAATCTGATACCATCAAATTCTAGTGTTAAAATAGAGATTTATTTCAGAGAAACAGACGTGGAGAGTGTGACTGACAGCTGAGACCCTGAGCCCCGTCTTCCACCTGGAGTTAGGCCGTTTGTTCTGCGCTGAGTCCCATGGAGTAAACTTGTCCTTATATCTGACACGTTGTGGGACTTAAAAATTTACATACAGATTGTGGTTGTGATATTACATTTTATCCATGTTCAAGCAGTTGGTCCTACCAACTGATGAAAGGTTAAGGGCGTGTTCACATCTGTGCATCCCCACATGTAAGCCGTGCGGATTACACCGTGTGGTTAAATACCTCTCAGTTTATCAGTGAGGGAACCAGCAGTTACTACACATCTGCTAGGTAAGCTCTGTGCTCCCTACTTTTACATATAGCCTGGACCCCAGCCCTGGGAGCAAGCATTATCATTCCCATTTTATACTCATGGAAACCAACTTGGATTACGTTTCTCTATGGCCTCAAGCCTTATGCTAGCTTTTGGCAGAATTCCGAACTCACTGTACAGCTTCTTAGAATTCTTCCTCCTTCCACAGCTCCCTCCCCTGGACACCCAGGGGTTTTCTTTAAGAACGATTTGCTGAGACTCTGGAAGAGACTCCCTCTGGTACCCTGGAGTCATTTGTTTAACTTACGGATATAGATTGAGGTGGAGAGATTCCTAGAAAAAAAGAATGATTGCCTCTGCCTCTGTTGAGGATGCTGGAGTTCACAGAGTTGGTCATCACTGTTTCTCTTGGTGTGTAGGCCATCTGCAGGAAAGGTCATTCTCATCTCCTGGAGAAGAAACTAAGGCTCAGAGAGGAGCATAGGTCACCTGAGCTGTACGTCTTAAACTCGGAACCAGAACCCTAACCTTTTGATTTCTAGGCTGTGGCTTTTTCCATTGCTGCCACCACTGTGTCAGTGGTGATGGGAGTCAGGGGATGCAGTTCAGCTTTAGGAAAGACTCAGTGTTCTGCTGTGCACAGATGAGCAAAGGCCGTGACATTGGAATCCGCCCACCACCCTGGCCGATGGCCCCAGACGCTCACCCAGTCCCGTGAGGTGTCGGATCCGCTTGGAGATATACTTCCAGTTGGCAGTTATGGGAATTTACACATGTTAGACTAAAGAGAGGTTGATCCCTGTGTTTCTGACTATCTTAGATACCCATTGGAAATCACCATCTGACGATGTGGATTTCAATATTAAGTAAGGCTGTTGAGTTTAAATATTTCTTTCTGATCTGTCCTCTTTGCTTAGAAAAGTCCCAGTAAATGCAGGCCCAGTGAACTTGTTAGGTTTGTCTCTAAATTTGCACAGGATTTTAGCTGAGTGCCACTTCTGCAACCCATACACATCTACCCATGCGTTTATTTATTTAAATGCCCACACTGAGCATCTGCGCTGTGGTGCATACAGACGTTTTCACAGTTCCTAAAATCAAGATTGCTATATGTGGGGAGGAAATTATTATATCTAACTTTTCATTCCCTGTCTGGGATAACTTTTATAACCCATAAGATATAAACTATACAATTTTTTTAACATTTTGTTTTGAACAATTTTAGACTTAAAAGTTGTAAAACAGTCCGGAAAATCGTCTTTTCTCTAAAGAACAGTGCCACTTCTGATGTTAGGATTCCTTATCATCTCAGTATAGTGATGGAGACCCGGGAGTGAACATCACCAGTGGTAACTCGTCTACAGACCTTTCTTGAATTCTAACAATTCTTCTCCAACGTCCTTTCTCTGTCCCAGAGGTCACGAGGTCACAACCTCTAGTCTGCAGGTTTCTTCAATTTTTTCTCGTGTTTCATGACCTTACACTTTTGAAGAAAAATGGTCAGTTATTTTAGTACAGTGTCCCTCATTTGGGTTTTCCAATCATGTTTTCTCATGATTGGGGTGCGGTTGTACATTTTCAGTAACAAATACCACATCAGTGATGTTCTGACCTACTAGAGCCTCGGATCAGAAGGGCTGTTCAGGTTGACGTGTCTTATTCCAGGGATGTTGACCTTGATCACTCAGTTAACTTGCTGTCTGCTGGTGTTACCGTTGTGAATCGCCAGCCTTCCCTTCATGGTTGCTCAGTGTCTTAGGCAAAATACTTCGAGGCTTTTCGAATCCTGCGTGTCTTCCCCCTTCCACTCACTGGTGTCATCACGTCTCAGTGGACCTCGTCTGTAACATTCATCCCCGTGGTCTCAGGCCAAAGGCAACTCGACTTCCTTCCCTCTTTCCACATTGGTCAACTGGAATTCTATTGTTAGGAAAACTGACTCTAAAGCTGTTAAATTAAAGATAAAAATAATTATAAGTAACTAATTATAATTATTTTTTATATTTATTCCCACATTTGTTTGTTTATTCAGTCATTTGTTTATATTAGTGTGGACTCAAGGATATTTCTTTTGTTCTGAGTTAATCAAATACTGTCATCAGTTTTTATGTTGGCCAGGTTGCTGCAGTGTTGGTCGTCGATAACTCCTCTTGGTTAGATTCTGGGTTCTTTCAGCAAATACCTGTCTTTTCTTTTTTTAAGTGTCCCATTACTGTCTGCCCCCACACAAGTTCCAGAATTGTCCTGTGCTTTCCCTGCCCCAGTCTGCATACAGTTACTTTTCCTAGGAGCCATTTCCATGTATTGGATGATGGTGTTTAGAGACCAAGATCTGGATGCTAACTGGGTGTCATTGTTTCTGGGCCCTCTCAGTGGATGGAGCTAGTACATACATTCACGTCCTACATCTATAGAACATCTGTGTACATGTATATACACACATGTCCTCTATTGAAACCCATGAGGCCATGTCCCAGTCTATTTTACCACCACCCCCCCAAGAGGCCGCGTCCCGGTCCATTCTACCATCCCCCTCACGAGGCCACGTCCCGGTCTATGTTACCATCCTCCTCACTGGCCATGTCCCAGTCTATTTAACCACCCCTCACTGGCCATGTCCCAGTCTATGTTACCATCCCCCTCATGAGGCCGCTGCCCGGTCTATTTTACCATCCCCCTCACTGGCCATGTCCCGGTCTGTTTTATCATCCCCCTCACGAGGCCGTGTCCTAGTCTATTTTACCATCCCCCTCACAAGGCCCTGTCCCGGTCTATTTTACCATCCTCCTCACTGGCCATATCCGGGTCTGTTTTACCACCTCCCTCACTGGCCATGTCCCAGTCTATTTTGCCATCCCCCTTACAGGGCCGTGTCCGGTCTGTGTTACTGTCCCCCTCATAGGGCCGTGTCCCGGTCTGTGTTACTGTCCCCCTCACGGGGCCGTGTCCCAGTCTGTGTTACCATCCCCCTCACTGGCCATGTCCCAGTCTATTTTACCATCCCCCTCACAAGTCCGTGTCCCGGTCTGTGTTACCACCCCCCTCACAGGGCCCTGTCCCGGTCTGTGTTACCACCCCCCTTACGGGGCCGTGTCCCGGTCTATTTTACCATCCCCCTCACGGGGCCGCATCCCAGTCTGTGTTACCACCCCCTTTTCCTTGTAGCTTTCTTCTCTGGCAGGGAAAGCCTGGCTCTCATCCTCTATCATACACTTACGCATTTGCATATTTGTTCAATCCTAGTATATGTGCGATTTCAGAACTGATCATCCAAACCCTTGTGAGAAACACATTTCCTCAGTGAAGCACGGCATTTACTTATAATTGTTTTTATCTTTAGCTTCACAGTACCCCATCAAAATATCATTCCCCAAATCACTTCTGGCCTGTTATTTCCTTCCACCTCCCCTTTGGTGTGGTTCTGCATTTCATTTATAATATGTAATAGTGTCCATTCTTTTGTTACTGTGTCTCTCTCATTTTGCATTCTCCAACATCCTGGTTGTCTTTAATGGGCTTTATGTTCAGAGTATACAAACAGTATATGAAACCCCAATGGTTGATACTGTACAAAAAATTACACTCAGAGAAACTCCACTCCCTCCTCATCTGGCGACCCCGCCCCCTCACCCCTTCTCCCCACTCCTCTTCTCCCGGCCCGTCCAGTTTCTGATTTCTCCTCCTCCCCTCCTTTTTGCACAAATGACTTGGTACATGTATTTGTTCTCCTGTCTCTTCCTTTTCTGACAGATGGCACTGCACATATTCTTTGGGGATTTTTTTTGTTTACACCTCCTTCATGGAAATCCCTCAGTATCAGTTTATGGAGATCTTCATTCTTTTTTACATCTGGACTGTACGTCATCATATGGATATACCATAGTTTGGGCTTTTTAATTTAAAAACAATAATCATATATGTTTATAGGATGAATAGCATGAAGTTTTAATATAAGTATACATTATGAAATGATTAAATCAAGTTAATTAATGTATCCTCTTCTTTACATACCTTTCTAAACTGTGGTGCAACATTTAAAATCTATTCTCTTAGCAATTTTGAAATACATATTACAGTATTATTAACTCCAGTCACCACACTGTGAAGTAGGTCTGAGGACTGTGTTCCTCTTATCTGAGGGAAACTCTGTGCCCCTGGACCAACATTGCTCCATCCCGCTCACCCCCAGCCTCGGGAAACCACCTGTTCACTCTCGCTTAACACCATTCAATCTTTAAAAAGAAGGATTACCATAGTTTATTCAATCACACATTATTGCCAATATTTTGTACTTAAAAACAAAACTGCAATGAATATAACCTTTTCATAGGTATGTTGTGTGTTGTTGGAGGTAAATATTCTAGAAGATGTCCCAGAAGGGACATTGCTAAGTTAAAAGTTAAGTGTGTATTTTCTTACACATTGCCAAATTTTCCTCTTAAATGATTGTCCCAGTTTGCATCCCTGAAAGCAAAATATGAGAGTGCCTATTTCCCTATATCCTCACCAGCACCATGCATCATAATTTTCTTTCTGTTTTTGGCCAGCCTTATAGGTAAGAAATGATATCTCAGTTTTAATTTCTGCTTCTCCAATTGTATTTATATTTGATTACTTTTTATATTGATTTGGGGACCATATGTATGTATTTTTTTAAATTGTCTATATATGGATTTTTCTTACATGTCTATCCTTTTTCTAGTCTTTTGTAATCTCAATCTTTTTAGAGTTCTTTACATATTAGGATAATAGCAGTTTGTCCATGACACGTGTTATAAATAGTTTCTCCTAGTTTGTTTGTTATATTTTTTCATTATATTTTTTGCTTTGCAAAAGTTTTACGTTTTCCTTGTAGTCAAATTTATTAATATTTTATTATATTGCTTCTGGATTTGGAGTCATTAAAGCCTTTCTGTACACCAGGGTTCAAAGCAAATTCACCCACTTTATGAAACTACTTTGAAACATTAAAAACCTACAAATAGTAGAGTTTGCTAAAAATTCATGTGGAACCTGCAGTGTCCAGCCTCCTGTGTCTCTGGACTGCTCAGCAGTGCCTGCCCAGGTGACTCCCGATTAGCTCTGCCGTCTTTAATCTGCCATCACTCGTCCCCCCTCCAGGCTTCCTGGGCTTCTCCCAGCTCACTACTTCATCTAAAACTTCCCTGGAGTAGTGTGGCCTCTCACTATCTCTGCTCTTTTTCACTTGAAATGTGTTCTCTGTTTTTTCCTGGTAGTATTTTCAGTAATTACTTCAGGATTTTCCACGGTTCTCTGACTCTGCACCAGCACGTCCTGTCACCTTCCTGTGCTTCATGTCTTGTCTCCTTTCTCCCTGCACCCCCAACACTCGACATCTTACTTTTTCAGACCATTCAACCGTTCTCTCCAGAGGAGTAAGTGCCCTCCCAGCTGTGTCCTCAGCATGAGAAATATTACAGCCAGGAACCAGGCTGCTGGCCTGTCAGGATCTGGGCCACCCAGCAGAACAAAGCTATGACTCCCCGTGTGGGAAGGCCTTGTCCAAAAGGATATGAAAATCGATCTTTTCCTTTGTGTCAAAGGCAGGGATAGCTATAAAATATACCAAATATGAAAGGCTTATGAAAATGTTAGTTGGTTTTCTTTTTTTTATTTTACTCACCATACCCTTCATGTACTGTGACCTTTACTAAGATTTTGTCATTGTGGTATTCTACATTGTCAATACATTAAGAATGAAAAATATAAATATATAAAATACATAAGTGATGTTTGGAAGAACAAAAAGTCTTTCCATTTCCCCCGTCCCTTGTTTTCTACCTCTCTCTCCTTCCCTCTCTCTCCCTCTCCTGCTCCCCCTCTCCCTCTCTCTCTCTCCCCCTCCACTCTCCTTCCCACTGACTCCCTCTCCTTCCCTCTCACTCCCTCTCCTTCTCCCCCTCTCCCCCTCACTCTTCCCCTCTCCCTCTCCTCCCCTCTCTCTCCCCCCTCCTTCTCCCCTTTCACTCTCGCTCCTTTTTCCTCTCTCCCTCTCCTTCTCCCCCTCTTTCTCCCCCTCTCCCCCCTCTCTCCCTCTCCCCCTCCTTCTCCCCCTCTCCCCCTCCTTCTCTCCCTCTCCCCCTCCTTTCTCCCACTCCTTCTCTCCCTCACCCTCTCTCCCTCACCCTTTCTTCTGTTTGCCAT
>CAUYQV010052120.1:0-20551 GCA_963574575.1 Galagoides demidoff
TCTTGAGAGATAGACTTTAGAGGAGATGAAGCCTCTTTTGTGAATATGTGATTATTTCTTCTTTATGTGTTCCTGAAGTATTGAGCAGAGAGGCTGGTGTATAGTAATAATTTCATATACTTTTGTCATTTTTGAAGAGAAAGAGGAAAAAGATGAGAGATGCAGGCCCTGCGGTGGTTTAAAGATGGCCACAAATTCTTTGACAGTCCTCCCATGAAGAGGCGGGCTCTATGTCCCCTCTCCTTGAATATGGGAGGGCTCTATAACTGCTCTGATCAATGAAATATGGTAGAAATGACACCATGTCGGTTTCTAAGCCAAGATCTTACAAAACTGGCAGCTTCTACTGCCTGTCTCTTAGAAAGGAATGCTCATGCAGGAACCCAGCGGCCATGCTGCAGAAGCTCAAGTAGCCTGAGGAGGGGCCTATGTGAAAATGAATCGAGGCTGAAATTCAGCATTCCTGACTGTACCTCTAACAGCAGCCAGCACCAATTTGCCAAATCACGTGAATAGCCATCTTGTGATTGTGAATCCAGCCCCCAATAAAGCCACCCCAGCCTGACACTGCTAGAGCACAGACAAGTCATCCCCCTAAACCCACCCAATTAGCAGTTCATGTGCAACCACACACATCTTGTGATTCACTCAAAAAGAGTAGCCTCTTTCTGGGTGGTGCCTGTGGCTCAGTGGGCAGGGCGCTGGCCCCATATACCAAGGGTGGCAGGTTCTAATCTGACCTCGGCCGAACTGCAACAAAAAATAGCCAGGCATTGTGGCAGGGGCCTGTAGTCCCAGCTACTTGGAAGGCTAAGGCAAGGGAATTGCCTAAGCCCAGGAGTTGGAGGTTGCTATGAGCTGTGTGATGCCACAGCACTCTATCGAGGGTGATAAAGTGAAACTCTGTCTCTACAAAAAAAAAGAATAGCCTCTTTCACTAATTGGCTAAGCTGTAATGTAACTTTTTAGATTTTTAAAATGTGGGACTTATAATCTTAAGAGACAAAAAGAAAGCTAAGTGGCAGTCCTAATTATCCAATGCTTTTTTAGGTTTTTGAGATAGAGTGCACTCCACCAAACTAATCTGAGGGTGGGTAAGGCTGAGTAGGATGTGAGCCCCCACTCCAGCCACACCTGCTCCTTGCCCATCTGTTTTCATGGCAGGGGTTCTCCTTAAGAATCCATTGGTACAAAACATCCCATAGCTGCAAAACGTTTGAAAGCTGCTGTTCTGGAGTATTAGACACAGTAACTTTGAGGCTGTGTTCTCCGTTTGTGATTTTCACAAACCAGTAAAGCAACTGTTTAAATTGTTTTCCATTTGCAGGCAAAGCTCAGCTGAAACTCTAGTTACCTTTTCTACAACCTCTCATATGCTGGGCATTTTTGCTTCTGCCTGGGATACCTGGTAGATGAAAGGTAACTCCTGTTGCTTTCAGAAGCTCTCTAGAAGAGCAAAGCAGTGACACCTGCTTGGAAAAATTCCTCCCAGGAGTCATAGATGACATTTCTGGGAAAGATCCCAGAATGGCACATTGGAAATTAATAAGCGTACCAAGCAAACGGCCCCTGTGGAAGCTGTACCCTCTTGTTCATTCAGCAGAATTGTATTGTCAGTGTAATGACCTACCTGTCCCCCTGGGCCACTGCTACTGACAGCTGAAGCCATTTGACATTAATTCTTACAGGTTTAGGCAACTTTAGACACTGGGACCCCATATATCCCTAATCGGGGGTGATTTAGGGACATACAGGTCAGAAATACAAATGCTTGGGATTGCAAATGACCTTGGTGGTTTCAGTCAGACTTTATGATCAGATTCTAGTAACGGACACGACCTTTCTCCCCTGACCAGTGGCCTACCCTCCCACCGCAGGTATGGCCACTGTGCCCCAGCCTTGCTTCCTACCTCAGGAAACAGACTCGTCCTCGGTTTCTTGAAACCCAGAACCCTACGGTTTTTCTCATCTTTCAGTCTGACAGCCTTCCTGACAGTGACGCATGCCTTCCTGAGTCTAAGCATCTTGGCTTTAGCCAGACCCCCTACCACTGGGTGCCACCTCCTGGCAGAAGCACCACCTGTCGCCTCTTGCTGGCCCGCTCTGATGCTGGCACTTCTCCAATCTGCCACCACATTTTCAGATGCCACACAGAACATGTGGGGGGCGGGATGGGGGGACTGCTCCTGCCCCGGCAGGAAGAGTCAGCCTCTCAGGACCTGCCCTACCACGGGGTGTAACCTCTTCCTGGGACAGTTTCCCTTTTTTTAACGCTGCCATAATGAAGTGCCATAGATAAAGGGGGGTTAAACAACAAGAAGTTACTGTCTCATAGTTCTAGAAGTGAAAAGCCCGAGTCTGCGGTGTCACTAGGGTGGGTTCCTTCTGAAGAAGGTGAGGGAGGGTCTCCCCAGGCTTCTGCCCTCAGCTTCTATGAGAATGCATTGAATTAGAGCCCACCCTAAGGACTGCATTGTAATTTAATTACCTCCATAAAGACCCTATCTGCAAATCTGGGAGTTAGGACTTTGGCATATGAGTTTGGGGGGGACACGATTCAGCCCATAACTGATGCCATTCCTCCAATTCACTCCCACTTAGGACTGAGCCAGAGAGGGTCTCAAAGCAGCTACTGCAAATCAACCTCACACATTTAATGAGGTGATCCTGGCTTAATTCTAAATGGTGAGCTCTGCTAGGACTCAGACACGAGTGTGTCTTACAGTCTGGGGAGGGGAGCCTGCCAAAGATACGAGGAAACTCTGGGAGTCAACTGACCCAGAAGAGTGCTGGTAGACAAGTAGCCAGTGGCATAGAGAATGAACATAGTATTTGTCACCTGGGTAGTTGTTCCAACACTTGTAAGTTCCTATTCCTTGGGAATAAAATAGACTTCAAATGAAAATGAAGTCATTGTTTTTATTTTTTTTAATGTAGTTTCAATAGAATAAAGCAATTCTGCCTTTGGTACCTGGCTAATGGCAAATAGCATCATCCTTGTCCTCCCACCTAAAACAGCACAGCTGGGTACACTCATAACTCAGAAAACACAGGGAAGCATTGGGCATCAAGTGCCCTGGAGACATAAGTGTCATGTCTTGTGGATGCTGTGATGCCTAGGAAGGACGAAGCAAGAGTGTGGGGCCCGCAGATACCAAGTGGTAGGTGACCGCCCTCGTTCCTGAGCCTGCATGAGTCATATCATTAGAAACCAATGAATGGAGGAGGGTGATTTTTGCAAGGGGTTAGAGTATTTTATAGCAAGTAAAAGCAAGAGTTAACAACATGCAAATTGTGTGCAAACATGATGGTCTTTTCTGCCTAACTGGATAACTAGGGCCACAAAAGTCACAGTTAAAGAAAGGATTTCCAGGAAACTGAGATTTCAAAATGAGGAATTCCTGGTTGACTACAATAATGAATTCAATTTGGCTTTAGCTAAGTCAGAAAGGTTATAATTTAAGGTTAGCATCGAATCAGTACATTTCCTCCAATAACGCTATTTTTTTTTTAAAAAAAAAGTCTCTTTGCATATTCATGAGGTGTCATCTTCCTTCAGGAATGGAATTAGGTGTTAGACCATCCTATGAAGAGATACGTATTTCACCCACCTTCAGTGAAGAACCGTGATCTAAGTTAGAACCTCTTTGGTTGATTTCATTTGGAAAAACAAAATTTGCAGCAGCAAGGGCACCAGAGGCTTTCAACAAACCAAACGGCTGCCACATTCAAAAATCCTTTCATTTCCCTGAGTTCCACTGACTCTTAATTACGGTTGGTAGCAAAAGCCTCGGCTGCATGCAATGAATCCCCCATCTGAGGTGGAAAGTTTATGACAACCTTATTTGCCTTGTCAGAACGTAGGTGAGAGAAACAAGTAGAAGAGGGTAACCAAGGGCAGAAATCCGGAGGCTAAATTACAGGTTCGTATACCCATGAAATATTATTAGCCTGGTCAAATTCCTACTGAGCTTCTGCATTCTGTCTATTTAGGTTTCTTTGTGACTTCAGTGGACACCGAGCTCTAGACGTGGCTGCCTCGTGGAGTGTTGTTATTTAATAGTTGATGCATTCTACCTGCGGCGGCAACATTTCCCCACAGAGGCTTTACATTAGTTTAACTTTTCAAAGCTTTGCAAAAATTGGTTAGTTTAACAGAAGTCGTACACAGACATGAGATGCTTTATCAAGGTGGTTTTTAACAGAGCTACGACTAACTGGCGGTGATGAATGTGACCTCCCAGTTCCCGTCCTTGAGAGGCTGAGTCCGGTGAAGCACAGGATGTGTGCACTTGAACACGACAGACTTGCAACAGACACCATTTCCCTCTGGTTTGGGGCGGCCACATATGCGGGCTTATCCCCAGTCAGGAAACAAGTTTTCAAATGAAGTCCTTTAGTGATATCTGAGGCTTTACATTTTCAGACACAATTTCTAATCCTTAGGAAGGTCCTTCTGCTTTGCTGCTGCATGAATAAAGCACCCACCTGAACTCACCGTCTCTCAGCTACTGGGCTGGGCTGTGGGCAGATGGTCACCAGTTACACTGAGCTGAGAAAGTGGGCTGCAGCTATGAAAGGCGGGAAACCTGATTGCCTCAGTCTGCTCAGAAGCCTGGGTAACTCGGGGGCAACAGTTGAAGAGAAGATTGAGGCGGGCTCTAGTCCCTGGAGAAGCACTTCATCCTGGATCCACACACTGACCTTGGGTGAAAGAGGCAGAGAGAGAGGAAAGGGGCTGGCAGACCTTGGTCTCTGCCTGGGAGCAGCCACAGTCTCCCTTTGCCCTTTAGCTTCTAGTAGAATTTGGCCAATAGGGAAGATTGCTAACAGATTGAAGGAAGAGAGGAGAAGGAAAGAGGGGAGAGGAACAAGAAAAATTTTCCCCTCAGCCCCTTCCAGCTGACTGCCAACCTCCATCTAAGGTTACGTGTCCTGTCGAGACAACCTGCCCTGTGTAATGTCCTCCCTCCAGGCCTGTAACTCTCCTCCTGGTCTCCTGAGGCCCAAGGGTGGCAACCCCCCCCCCCCCCGCCAGGCCTTTCACTGGAAGTTCCTTACTGTCTCACCGCATCTTTGTAACTTGCCTCTGTATTAAACTAGCCTCAACTAATTCTTTTAAAAATTTCAAACCCTCATATTGTGCATCTAAGTACACAATGAATCCTTTTTCTTTTCTGTTTTTTTTGTTTTGTTTTGTTTTGTTTTGTTTTGCTGAATCCCCCAACATGATTCATATAATGAAGACTCCTCTCCACATCTATATGCTTGAAATGAGCAGATCTTTGTACACCAGTGTCTAACACCACCTTTCCTTCTTTCCAGCAGTGTGTGTTTCATTGGTTGATTTCTGTATGCTGAATGTTTGCAGATGCTGTCCTAGGCACCCGGCAAGCTTGGGCAGACACACCTCTCCAACTTTCGTTCCATTCAGCATGTCACTGATCTCACCCTCTTTTCTCTGCGCTCAGGGGTTATGCTTGGAGGCCACCGCACCTCTCCTCTCTTTAGTCTGTCCTGATCAGTGCCGTAGCGGTCTCTGACGTGCAGACCTGACCACGGTGCAGCCCTAACAACAGGCTACCTTCTCGCCCCTGAGCGTGCAGCGTGATCCTTGCCCACGTCCCATCCTATGCTCCTGCCACATCAGTCCTTGCTGTTCCTCCACCCTGCCAGGTTCTTTCCTGGCTCTGTGACTGACATAATGTTCTAGCTGCTGGGAAGGCAGTTTTCCCAGCATCTTCCTGAAAATCCCCAACTCAAGTAACTTTGCAAAGCCTTCTCCGGTGTAGTCCTATAGCTGCCCCCTCCCACCACTGCCGTGTCACTTACAATGCTCTTCTGCAAAGCAGGCTCACTCAACGTCTCTGTCTGGATTGTGAGCAGGGGCCTAGTCATCTTAATTATGGAGCAGAACGATCCTCTAAAAGCTGCCCAAGGCTATTTCTGCATTCTAGGTTGTGCAACAGAATTTATCTTTGGAGGAATTTTTTCTTTTTTTATTTGGGGAAACACTGTGGTATGTCTTTTAATTGGCAAAGAAAATGCCCAAAGCTTGATATGAAAAGAGAGACTCAAACAATGAGAAGCCAGTGTTGAAATCAGTGTTGAGAAGCCCTTGGTGGCCCGTGCACCTCTAAGGAGATGTTACCTGGATACTAGGAAAGTCCTCTCTGTTCTTCCCTCCCAAATAAGGAGTCTGCAGCTGGGGGGAGGAAGAGCCGGAACAGGGGAGGGAAGACCCCAACAGCAAGAGGGCCACTGGCCAGGGCGTAGAGAAGTGCCTTTGGAGCAGTGATAACCAATATCCCAAGTGGGCTTTACTTTTCTGTGTTATAAATTTCTCATAATAACTTCTAAGATATCACTGTGATCTGTCCTCCCCTACCCTGAAGCAGCAGCCTTGGGCAAATAAGGAAGAAAATAGGTTTATGCTTCAGGCAAACCAGAGCATAGACAGCCAGAACAGCAGGGGTAGGTGCAGAGGCGATGGGGGGGAGCCAGGCCTGAGCAGCAGCACAGGCAGGGGTGACACAGGCAGGCACAGGGGCACCCCCAGGGATCCTGAAGAAAGGGTGACCGCATCTCCTGCAGTTCACAGGATAGGGGCACGAGCCACTGTGTTTGGCCAACAAAATCAAGCGTTAGCCTAGAAGGTTGCAAACTTTTTATATACTTAAGTTATACTTATTTAGCCATTAGCATGGTTCTGGACACATTAAACATGTCTTGAAAAATATTGGATAAATAAATAAATGAAAAAAGAATTCAAAGTTTCACTTCAATGTGATCCCAAGTATTTGTTCTTTCTGATAATCACATCATGTTTCTCTTTCCTCTGGTTATTTTGTTCTTACAAGGCCTTAAGGAGGGAAAGGAAGCCAAAAGCCAATAGAACAAGACCTTTTAGTGACCAGTCCATGGTAATGACCTTGTTAAAAACAGAGGAGAATGACCGGCTAGATAGTACGTGCACAAGACATCTAACCCAGAGCCTGTCTAGATACCGATGGGCTTGTCACCCTCACCCCCAGCCCCACCTGGGCCAAGTCATCATTCCTAAGGACAACATCCAGTTTAGTCCCGTTTTTCCCTTTCCTGAAGCACTAGAAAGATCCTGGGAGGCTGAAGATTTAATTTCTTCTAGCCCCTGGGACAACAAAACAGAAAGCAAAACACAGGAAGGGTGGCAGCCCCCTCGCAAGGCAGGGAAGCTCTGTGAGTGCTGAGATAGTCGGGAGAAGGAGCACCGAGCTGGGAGAGCTTCCAGGCCGGGGCATTCAGGAGCCTGCAGTCAGTCGGCAGCTCTCCGTGCCTGAGTGTTGATTCAGGGCGGAACTCTCAGCCCTCAGAGGCTTTGCTAAATCTCACAATGTGATCCGAAAGACATTTGCGTTCCTGACTTTGACCTCCATGGGATTTTCTTCCTCTTTGGAGCACTTCTTTTCTCTTGGGAAGGCATCGGGGTTTTGTCCTAGGAAGCACCAAAGTTTCACACTTCTTATCAGTGGCTGAGAAGCTAAGGGAGCAGGAACATACACAGAAGCCCAGGTGAGCTTCACGTCCAAAATGAAGGCCCTGGCTTCGCTACAATGTGCCAGGGGACTTCATGAGGGACACACACAGGCCCCTGAATTGCCAGTGAACAGGCTGCCGGGGCGTTTGAGAGGAGGCAAAGGACAGGGCTTTCCCACCACCATTCCACCCGGGGGAAATCACAACATGGCGCTTGACTATGTTAAGGGCTTCTGCAAAAGAACGAGAGAGGTAGAAAAGGCAGGACGGTGAGCTGTCCGTCAACATGACTCGTGGCTCCAAGTCTTAAGGAGATACAAGAAAATGACAGAATAATGAAACAGAAGATAGATCAAGAGAGAAATGACACTCACAGTCTGACAATATGTTTAAACACACTAGTGGACTCTCAACACAGGGGGCTGCAAAAAGTGAGAGACTCTCACGGCACAGTAGAGCACTAAGATAGCACCCCAGGGCTTTAATCAGGCAGGACAATAATGTTAAAACATAGTGAACCTTATCAGAAAAATGTTCACTGCTGATTAAAAGAGTCTATGTTTGGAGTTTGTTACTGATGTTTGTACAACAGGGCACTGTTTTTTACTAAGCAAGTGATTTTTTTTTTCTAACAGATCTAGGACCCTTTATCAGTAGTTTTCCAAGATATACACCCCCAAAAAAGGTCCCGATCCCAGGTTCACATTCTCCTGGGCATTAAAAAAAATCTCTAAGACAACAGACTGGCATCTATTTGACAATATCAGTGAAATCTTCCATGAAGAATAAAGCTTATTATGCACCCGCAGCAAATCTAAGTCCATCCAAATATCCAAAGTGGTTAACAGCTCTGAGGTGTCATAGAGATGGTAAGGAGGAGAGGCAGGGAGGGGAATGGCAAGCACAGGGTTTGGAAATCTCCAGGCAGGCGCCGATGCCTGGACTCCCCGTGCCCTGGGCAGCACCGTCAGCGCCCTACCACTCACCCTGCCCCAGCCCCAGAGTCTCCTCTGTGGCAAAGGAGATGATATCTATGGGAGAGGAAGTTTTTGTTGTTTTTTTTTTTATGTTAAAAATAGAAGTGATTTATTCCAATCATTTAAATTCTCGCGGGTATATCATTTGTGTGCTTCTAAATGATTCATCAGGGAGGCTAAAATCTTCACTTTTCAGGATTACTCTTAAGTCCAGGGTTGGAGATGGAGAGGACTACTTTCTCTCGGCTAGCATAGGACCTTGGTATCTCCTGCTACAATAACATGAAGGAAAAAAGATGTTACTGCTTATCTACGTGGGGCGTGCCAACCTTGGACATTATAAATCCTACCACCAAGCAGCATAATGCACACACTATTAGTGTGTGACTAATGAACGCTCTTAAACCTAGTAGAGCTCATGTTGGTGTCTCTCTAGCCCACACTGCTAGAATACAGAATGGTTCACAGGCCTCCAAGCTGTGCAAGATCATGGGAGCCCTGAACCACTGGGACCTTGGAGGGAGAGGAAGCTTTAAACCTAGCAGGAAGCACGGAAGAAATAGGAGATCCCCCTTTCCTCCCCCTTTCTTCCTTCATTCCTTCCTATTTATCCCACCCATGAAGGACACAGTGCAAACACAGCTCTCTGAACCATTATAACAATACTCCAGACACTCTCCCTCCTGGAGGGACAAAGACCACAGAGGAAGCACCACTGGGCTGGGCATTGAGTCTCTTGATTTTTTTATCTTGATCTCTATCAAGAAAGCCAAAGATGAATAATGATTTGGTCATTTTCAAAGCAAAGGTTTAAAAACGGAAGAATAAGAAGAACGTCCAAATACCAGGAGTATATTTATTCTTAATGTTATTAATGAACCAAAGGGTTTTTGTAAGGTCAATGTTTAGGTTTATTCCCTGTCTTCTTTAAAGAAAAGGAGAGAGAGAATGGCAATTGCACTGTCTCTATGCTGATGTACTAGAAGAAAACAGCAATGACGAAAAATCAGCATTTTTACAAGGAAGCGTAGGAGTCTGTCAAGAAATAATGCTGATTAATTCCTGTTTTTAAAAAATGGAGCTCTGACTTGTTGAGTAAAATTTATATCATTTGTCAAAATAGGCAGCAACTGACAACCTAGCCAATGAAAAGTCTTTAAAATCCAGTTGCTGAAAAGGAAAAAAGTCCAGACGTTCATAAAATTATTCTGCATGAAATGCTGAGAGTCTCAGGGACAAAAACCAAAGCAGACCGATCAGAGATCCCTTTTTACTGCCTGAATCTCTTGAAAAATGCCCCCCAGAACAATAATCCCGGTAACATCTATCTCCAATCATTGCAGGATCCCTCCTCTCCTAAAAACGAGACCCAATGTCATCTTTAGGAGACTACCCTCAGTGGCCAGGGCCGTGGTGTCAAAGCACACGGTGTGTCACACCACAGGCTGAGGAAGGAGAAATGTTTCCACTCCATCCTGCTGAAACAGCCGTGAGCATCTGCCTTCCACATTTGGTCATGGTATATGTCAACAAATACGGCAGCGGAGAAGGCCCAGCAAAATTATTCATCAGGGACCTGTTTACATTTGTACTGTCAATTCTAATAGCTTTTTTATTGAATTAAATTCTTCTGCCCTCATTAGAATCATGATTGCCTGTCAGTGAGTATGACAGGTTTGAATTCCCACAGGGGAATTTCCATCTTGTATATTGCCCAGGAGGGATCAAGGACAAGGCTCAGTTGAGAGTTTTACATGTCAATCCTTGCAAGGCAGCATAAATGCCTCTCTGCAAACAAGTCATTGTGCTTCACAATAAAGCAATGCAGAGAATTCTTAAGTCCGCAAGCATATACATCTCAGCAAGTCCTGACTACCAGGTTAACCGGCAGGCCCCACCTCAGCACTTAAATGCAGCCCCTGCTGGTTTCTCAACTGGTCTTGGAAACAACACAACACCAGAATATGGGGAGGCTGCTGAGGCTCGCAAATGTGAATAGCAATTTCACCTGAGATATGGTTGGAGGTAAAGCTAATTTCTAAGAGCACAGCATAGAGTGCAGACGGAGAAACATGGACATTGAGGAACACAGCTAATTGTCCAGGAAGACACTTCCCAGGAACATGCCTTCCTCCGCGTGCTTTCTGGACCTTATTTAATAATTACAACTCAGTAAGGAATAATGCTGAGACTTAACTTCACACGTGGAAGAAACTAAAGTTTGGAGAGTAATGTTCCCACATTCCTGCAGTAAGTGAGTCGCTGTCTGACGGTCATCATGCCTCCTCCTTCTGTGGCCTGTGCAGTAGGCTGGCCCTCCAGACACATGGAGTATGGCCAAGGATGACAGAAATGGCCCCAGCTAGGAGGAAAGATGGAACCTACCAAGCACATTCCAAAATAAGGAGATTTATGAATAAACATCTACTCCCCATCTGGACCATCCCCAAAATGAATGAGCAACTCCTAAAATTGGAATTTGCTCTTTGTCTAGTAATTAAGTAGGGTGAAAAAAGAGGACTTTACCACCCAGGAACTTAAGATGGAAGAGAAATAAAACTCTATTTCCTTTATTCTTAATTTCCAATCAAGTATACAGAAGATATTCCAAAAAAATGTCTTTTGGGGAATTTGCTGCACCCTCCAAGAAAGGCCTGCAATGTTCACATTTTACAGCTCTACCCCGTATCCCAAAATCTCCCATCCTGAGTTTCTTTTAGAGATGCCCCCTCCCCTTGAGAATCCAAATCTCTAGGGTCTGGGGCCCAGGCAACCACAGTCTTAATAAGCTCCCTCAGGAGACTCTGGAGCCCACTAGATGATCATTCCTAAGAGAAAAAGGCCAAGTTCAAGTCTTGCAGCTGCAGGTCTGTCAGCCACACGCCCTGCACTGCAGAGAACATGGAGAGGGACTGTGTCTGGACGGGAGGTTAAGAGAGACTCGACTTTCTCATCACTGTTCAAATTCTTCCCCAAGGGACCTGAAATCAACTAAATTGGAATCTCAGAAAAATATGCAGATATTAAAGGTAAATGATGACTCTAGAGAGAGCAGCCTAGAAGGGGAGGGTTGATTTGCTTCCTTGTTTGTTTACATGAAATCAGAATTAGCATGTGGGCAGGGATGTAGTTTTTTCTGGTGAGCTGGGACTATCTGCTGAAATGACCTGATTTTCAGCCAGGTCCCTTTAAAGACGTCACTCAGGAGAACAAGTGGGTAAGTTCCCTTTCCCTACCTCTAGCCCCTTTGCTCCTCCACCGAAGTCTCCTTTCTCATCCCTGGTCTCTCTCCTCCTCCATTCTCCATATCCCAGCTTTCCTGGGTGACAACCTGTGTGTCCTTTGTCCCTGGACACTTCCTTCTGTTTCGATTCTTTTTCCTTTCCCCTCAGCCTCAGGAGGCCTCCTGCTCTGACATCTCTCCTTGCCTGCCACTCACAGGCTGGCGGTTTGGTACACAAGCTGTTTTCTATTCCCTGGCAGCTCGCCTTGAATTCCATTCTGCCACAGGATTTAGCTCTAAGTCAAGCAGTAAATGGGCTCTTTACAAATCTAGCTTAATTTAAAAAATTCCCTCCGTGAGCTGCATTTCTGGGGACATTTTTCAAGGGTGTTAGGGATGAGGCTTGTACAACAGCAGACTGGGCGCTGTTTCTGTCACTCTGAGAGTCCAACATTAAGGCTCGAATTAACTAGCAGGTGTAAAGCACAGCAACCAAGAGAATGACTTCACAGACTTATTTTTTTTTTTTCTATTTGTATAATTTTAGCAACTACGGCATGAAACGTACAAGGCCCAGTGTCAATGTGGGGTAAGTGCAGGAGAACAGTGAGCTTGGGGCAGGGTGGGTGTTGGAGGATGAGGGAGATTGGAAGTCACTGGTTGTGATCCCGTAACTCAGTCTGAATGACCAGGAGAACTGTGGTAGCTCGGTCATTATCTTTTGGGGAATTTGTGATACTTCATGTCTTATCTCTTTCTTATTGTGTCTGGTTTGAACATAAGATATTTGGTTCACACGGCCATCTTTTGAAAGGGCTCATTTTGATAGAGAAATTATCAACGGGTCTTATATAGGCATTAAATCTCTGAACAACTTTGAAAATCTGTGCTAAACAGAGCGTCTGGCTGCCAGGCTGTGTGACACTAAGTGGGCAGCCCCACCACAGCAGAAGTCCATGAGGACACAGGACTCACATGCCTGGTGAAGGGACACCCAACCCACTCATTTTATTTTGAGAGATTGAGTTTTCATTGGGATTAAGATCTTTCATCACCTTAGGAAAGAAGGAAGCATAGCAGGATAAGTGAAATTCCATTCTCCTGTCCCTTCTTGGATGCTAATGAGGAGGGACACGGCCAAGATGCCAGAGCAGAAGGACATGGGGAGACTTGAAAAAGTGGTATCAGTGATAGAGGGACAGTGATGCAGATCAGCCCTTCTGGAATGATACAGCATAATAGTGAAGCCCCACCAAAATAACATACATACACACATACAGAAATAAAACAAAAACAAAATAACAAATCAGCATCTCCCCTGGACATTGTGAGTAAAGTCTAGTCTCTCACCGCCCAGCACAGTATCTTCTGGCCATGGGTAATTATTTAACTTCAAGGTAAAAATTCAGTTCCCTCATCACACTGGCCACTTCACACTGGCCACATTTCAAGTGCTAACAGACTCATCTGATCAGTGTCTCCCACACTGGGGAGGGAAGTTACAGAGCCTCTCTGCTGACATAGAAAGTTCTACATGACTGCACTGCTTTACTTCTTCCTGGTCTAAGGACACGCTCTGTAGCATCCATGGGTAGCCATTCTCAAGTCAAAAGAAAGCCTTAAAAAGCTGCTTGGGAGGGGAGAAGTAGCACGCAGCAGGGAGCAGCCAACCAGGGCTAGGAGAGACACAGGCCACCTGGCAGCTTTGACACAAGCACTGCAAATTCTCACCAACACAGCAGCCCAGAGGATGCAGAAGTGGAAGCATCTCCTTCCAAAATCAATCGCTCCTCTCCTTCCACCTGAGGGCTCAACTGGGAGCAGCAACCTGAGGAGTGAGTCCTCATATAAATTAAATCGTAAGGGGGGGCTCCCAGCACCAGGGCCTTGGAAGCCAACAGCACCAACGTGATTAAATAATTGAACTGTCTCACCTTGCCCAGCCGCACTGGATTCCAGCGAGGATAATTAATCTTCATCGTGCCTGTTATTCCCTGCCCCGTGCATACCTCTGCTTCTGTTCAAAGTCAACTTTCCCAACATTCCTGTTTCTGGCAAGAGAAGGGAAGAGAAGAAGGAAAAAAAGAAAAAGACTTCCTTCTAGAAGAGCCTTAGTAGATAAGAACCTTCCAGCCTAGTCTTTAGGAAATGCCTTCAAAATAACAGCATGAACCCTGGAATTCTGTGTAACTTTAAATGTAAATTGCAGAGAAACAAAATTATTTATGGTTGTTCTTGGAGGCTAGATTTTAGAACTTAGTTAATGCCACAGCCCAGCAACAAAACAGACAACGGCTGAGAAAAGAAGATGAGTAAATGTCCCCAACCTGGCCTTGGTCCCCAAGTTAATTATTGCTTAAAAGCAAAGCCAAGGTGGGGGGGGAAGGGTTGATCATGACACACGTGTGTGAATTCATTTATTCGTGGAACAGTTAGCTAGCACCCTCCATGCCAGGCACTGTTCTAGGAGCTTGTGATGCATCTATGAACAGACAGATGTGATCCCTGGACTGGTGGAAGTCACATTCCCAAAGCTGATGTGTGGATTTGTTTATAATCTCCCACATTTTGTTCATTAATAACATAAGTCAATTTTAATGATGCCAAGTTTAACATATATTTACTTTGTATCACTTTCTATAAAATAACAGCCAACTCCTATAAAACTGTGTGTGTGATGACGCATAAAAATAACTAGAGTCTCCAGGAGCTTCCTTGATTCATGCACATTGTGAACCTGGTTTCACAACAAGGAGGGGCTGTGTGTGTCCACCGGGATCCACAAAGTGACCCACAAGGCCAAGGTACAGCCCTCCTGCCAGGTCTGTCTCTGCCTTGAAAAAAGTACATATAGGACAGTCGTGGCAAGACAAGGACAGTGAGATGAGATGGGAGAGGCAAACAGAAAGTGGGAAAAATGAAAAATAATCTCCCTGCATTATCCACCACCTCTAAGTATGTATTAATGGACTGATACAGCATGCCCCAGAGACTCTTAGTACTACAATATTAAATTCTGTGTACCAAGAAAAGCAAAGATGGCACATTATAACAAAGAGAGTTTGGGTTCTGTGTTGTTGGTTTTCTGGTTCTTGCTAATGTTCTGGTTTTTAGCTTTTGCTCACTTAGATGTTGTTTTCCTTTAAAGGGCTGCTTGCCACAGAGACCATTTTTCAACCAAAGTGCAATGCTGCCCCCTGGTGACTAAATCATGTGAGCGCACCCATAGAAATCCAGTATCTCTCTTCAGCCAGCTTCCTTCCCAACAGTTCTGCCTAGATTTTATTTTGCTGTTTTTTTCATCCTTCAAAGTGTAAATATTTCATGCTTAAAGATTCTATGCACAGAGATATTTTCTGGATCACCTCTTTCACACACTAATCAACATAGCATTTTATCCTAAAAATATTAACTGTGCTGATTACAAAACAAGCAGCGGTGGTGAGTGAATTTCTCCCTCTTTGCTTATCAATTATGTGATCTCCCCAGAGAACACCCAGAAATAAGGCTTATTTCTTGTAACCTTTAGAATCCTGATTGGAATTCTCTCTGGAAAGACATTTACTGAGAACTCAAGCTCAAGGAAATCAATGCCTGGGTCTGACAGACATTCCACTCCCAGACAAATGTATTTGATTCCAGATCATCCTTCAATCTTCGTACTGGGAATAAGCCTAAGACCAAAAGCTCTGAAAATAACAATGCAGGTGATACACTGCACTATCAGAAGCCTCCTTTTGGAATTGCATGAAAACACCACTGCTAGCTTAGAGAAAATTATATCTTATGAAAACACGTAGGGAGAGCTTGGCTGAAAAGCTAATCAGGACATGATTAGCTAAGAAGTCCAGGTGTCTGATCCAATTTTCCTCAAACAAGGATCCCAACAACCTGCATTGGGATAACTTGGGTGTTTGTTAAAAATTCTAATTTGGGGACCCCACCCAGATCTACTGAATTCAGAACCAACTCTGGGTGTAGGACCTAGAAGTCTGCATTTTACCAAGCCTGTTGGGTAACTTGGTGCACACTAAACTTTGAGAACCACTGAGTAACATTTAACAAAATTGTTAATTTCCACTCAGATTTTCCCATTCATAAATTCTCAATCATTGTAAAGGTACAGAATCACAAAAATAAACATATCAACTAATACTTTCCCTTGATTTTCTACGAAATTAAAAGGATGTCATCTGACAATGCAGGCACTCCCCAGCCCATAAATGATGGTAATGGCTAACCAAAATCGTGACTATCACTTGGTAATTGCTGATAACAATTTCTAATTGTACTTGTACCCCAAAGACATCCTTTCACAAAGCTTCATCAGTAAGTAGCATGAAATGATTCATTAAGCAGCGGCATTCACCCCAGCAGAGGATAAGACAGCCTCAAGATTACCACGCAGCTTTCTGCCTTCACAGTGAAGGACCTAGCAAAAATGAGTCAAAAGAAGAAAGAAAGAACAGAAAAAAGGGAAAGAAAGAGAAGGAAGGAGGAGGAGAGGGGAGGGAGGGGAGAGACGGGAGAAAGAAAAGGACAAAAATAAAACCAACACCATCCTATTTTCACCCTTCTAAAATTGCATGACTGTTCTCAGTCCAGCCTCCTTCTCCCCCTCTCCCCCTGCTGGGCTATCATTCTCTGCCTCTCTCTGTCATCATTTTATAGCCACTTGTCATCAGGTCCTGTTCCAGGCCATGGTGAGAATGGAGTGTGCGCTGGTCCTGCCAAGCCAAGCTGAGGTGCCAGCACAGCCAGCTGTCTCCACACAGGCTAAAGTAATTGAGCTAGTGCCAGTACCAACAGGTTGTATTTCATTTTTCCCCCTGTATTGTCTGACTGAGCCACCAGTGGAAAGAGCAAGGGCCGGAGAAAGGCTTGTGTTTCTGCCTAAAGGGATGGGCATGAGATTGAAACAGTCTGCCTGCTCTGTTTGAAGCAGAGCTATTCCCCAGTCACCGACAGAAACAGCAAGAGTAGCAGGTCCTAAAAGTTTCACAATCTGGGCGTGGGGAGGGGACAGCCTCGGCCTCACCAGGCTGGGCTCCCCAGATAATCAATCTTGAACTCTCCCACCTATGCCACAGGGAGAGGGGGCTTCAGTGAAAATCTAGAAATGTCCCAACAGTCAGGCTGACGACTGCCACAGGGGGGCTGGTCGGAAGGCACGAACAGCATTAGGAAAAGAGGGAGGGATCCTTGGACTGTGTCAGGTCTGTTTATTCTGGGAGAGGGATCGAACATTACAGAGCATCCTTTAACTTAATATGGAATTTCAATACATCTCTGAAAGTGGGCTCTAAGTCACTACCGCCCACTGACAGCAGAAAAGAGCCCAGGGCAAGAATTCACCTCAGAGCTTGCCTCTCGGTGTTTATGTCTGGCTGCAAAGGGAAGCAAATTGCAAGTGTAATGATAAAATAGCTTGGGGGGGGGTTAATGAATTACAATAAATTCATATTAATCCAAGTATGCTCCCAAAGGTAGGATTTGAATTTTCCTAAATCAGCTAATATCTTAGTCAATTCTCCTCCATTTGGACCTGGCCCACATCACATCTTAAAATCCATACTATTCCATATCTCTCCTTAATTGCTCCATGTGGGTTACTCACATTTAAAACCAGTTCTCTTTGCCACTTGACCTTTAAAAGAAGATTAGAAGGTAAATTTTTCATTCTACGAAACTACCATCCTTCCATACACACGAAATAAATCACAAAGAATACAGTTGAATAGAAATTCAATTAATGCCTTCGCCATTTTTAAGCCGGAATGGAAGTGAAAACAACTGTTTCAAGGAAAAAACAAAATGCATCCAAAAGTATATCAGTATTGCTTATCTGTAAAAACTGATTTTCTAGTCTACTTTTGCCTTTTATTTCTGTGGTAAGCAGAATAATCCACACACACACACACCCCCTAAAGACGTGTACATCCTAATCCCTGGAATGTGTGGATTTGTTACCATGCCCGACATACAGGACTTTACACATGGGATCAGTTTAAGGACCTTCAGATGGGGACACGATCCTGGGTTATCCATGAGGTCGGTGTAATCCTAAGGGCCAATCAGTCAGAGAGAAGAGGTTGTGATTGAAGCAGAGGAGGCAGTGGTGGCTTTCAAGATTAAAGGGGCCTCCCCTCGGAGGAATCGGGGCGCCGTTAGAAAGGGAGAAAGTGAGGAAACCCATTCTCCTACAGCGCCTCAGGAAGGAAGACAGCCCTGTAGACAGCTCAATGGGAGCCCCCTAAGTTCCATTTTGGACTTGGGTCCTCCAGAAGTCTAAAATAACAAATCTGTGTTGTTCAAAGCGACCGTATTTCTTATAACAGCAACAGGAAACCAATACAGTGTCCAGCTCCTTTCTGAAAAGAATCATGACTGCCATTTTCCTTTTTTTTTTTTAATTGACAACATAGCAGTGATCAAGTGCTTAAAGCTGGGGCTATCCCTGTGTGTTTGTGGACTCTGACCTGGGCTTTATAGCCATGGGCACCAAGTACTAGTGAGATAACAAGTACTATTGAAATTTTGTTTTTTTAAAGGAATATTTATTATGGATTCATCACAGAATGAATGCGATGAACGATAAAATGTGCTCGTGTTAACCGCCTTGGCAATGGTTTTAATTGTTTATCACTTCCTCTGATCCTCATGATTTGACGAATAACAGACGATTGATGCTGACACAGGTTATAAAATGGGAGAGAAAGCTCCATTAAAGAGGACTTCCTGATTTGCATATCTATCTGATGAACCAGAATTCATTTTATTGCTAAAAACGGGAAGAGACAAGTGCATCCCATCATAGAGGACCGTGGGAACATGAGCGTTTGGGGAACCTGTCATAGAACACAGGCCCACCTCCCACGCAGGGAAGAAGACTGCGCCACACCTCACCCAAGAGAGAAATACAGGTGTCTGCCTTGCCCTAGGAACTGCCTTTGAACTGGACTCATAAGTATTGCCTATTCGGGGGCTAGCAGAGGAAAAATAGGCTGAGATGTAATACCCCAGTTTGAAGGGATATCAGATACTTTTTTCTCTTATAATTCAGACCCTGTATTCTCTACTAATGCATAAGTACTTACTCCGATGTTTGGAAGCAGAAAATGTTCTAAGTGTTTCTTAAAGAATATTTTGGTCTTTTCTAAGCCCCACCGAAATAGCAGAATCCTCGAAGCTTCAGCTTTCGGTTTCACTTCCAAGAGTTTGATTTTATTTTTCTATTCAATTTTGTTGTCTTGCTTTTTAGATTCACTGTATCTTGAGCGCTGGCCAGGAGTAAGAAGGGTGTTTGGAAGGAGAGAAGGTGGAAACTGAAGAGACAGCAGGAGACCCACTCCGGCAATCAGACAAACAAATCATCTATCTTCCTAGCTCCGGTCAGGAATATTCGAAAAGCCCTGTGTCCTGCACAGCAGCCAGCCCAGAGCAGGTCTGGTGCAGCAAGCATTCTCTGGCTGAGTTAGAGAAACAGAAAAAAACCCTGGTTTCTCTCTAAGCAGTAAGTACAGAAGATGAGCCCGTGTCAGTCTCATTAGGAATAATAGAAAGAAATTACTCACAATCATCTCTAATGTGTTGCCAGCTTTCTGACAATGGGCTCAGCAATTAGTTTGTCATTTTTTAACCAAATGCAAAAATAATAATAATCCCCTGAGTGAGCCTTTGACCTGCCCTGTCACCTTTCACCTGGTGATCCAGAGGCCCGAGGCAACCTCCTCCAGCCTCTGGACATTTGCCACACCTACTTTTGACCAAGGAATTTACCTCTTACAAGGACTCTCAGAAAAATCCAGCGGAAAATCCTAGCTATTCACTCTTTCCTGTCCTGGTCCATCTAAATCTTCCCCAAAAAGAAAAACAAAATACCTTCTTCGCTTTTTCTTAGCCAAATCAGAGACTGATCCTTTAAAATATTTGACCTCTGACCTCCTTATAGGAAATTAATTTCATGATTAAGGAGTTATAATTAGACCCCCTAAAAAATCTGTTCTGCTTGCCAGACTACAACCAGCACAGAGGACAGCCATGTGGACCCCTGGGAGGAAAAGTCACAGGGCCAGACAGCAGTCCTGGGCACAGGCTGAGCCTGGAAATGATGGGAGGAGGAAGCCGGAAGGTGTCATCCCCATATCCCTGAAGCAAACCACCTGGTGGCTAATGTACTCAACTGGCAGCCAGGACCTGCGTGGAAGAAGGGCTGGCTGACTCTACCGTGACATTTCCAGCAAATGCCAGCAGTGCCTCTGTGTGCCTATTTCTCTCCCATGAGAAAATAATGCCAAACCCTATTACTGCCTCTCCTCAGAACACTTCAGAGAAAACATTCCATGAATTCAAAGCCCAGTAACCATGTTATTAATATTTCCACTGCAATGGCTGCACTCTTTCTAAGGAGTGAGATGACTTGAGGCCCCCTCTCCACCTCCTCACAGCGGTGGGCAGCCGGCTGAGAGGACAGAGAGGGTGTTCTGGCCAAGGACAGATGCGTGGTGAAAAAGCAGATTGCAGAGCGAATTCCTCATTCTCCTCCTCCTCCTCCCTCTCCTCCTCCTCCTCCTCCCTCTCCTCCTCCCTCTCCTCCTTCTCCTCCCTCTCCTCCTCCTCCTCCCTCTCCTCCTCCCTCTCCTCCTCCCTCTCCTCCTCCTCCTCCCTCTCCTCCTCCCTCTCCTCCTCCTCCTCCCTCTCCTCCTCCCTCTCCTCCTCCCTCTCCTCCTCCCTCTCCTCCTCCTCCTCCCTCTCCTCCTCCCTCTCCAACTCCCACTCCACCACCACCACCCACACCAACACCCAAAACACCACAACCAAAACAAACAACCACAAA
>CAUYQV010052123.1:0-29759 GCA_963574575.1 Galagoides demidoff
GGCCCGCCAAACAACAATGATGGCTGCAACCAAAAAATTGCCGGGCGTTGTGGCGGGCGCCTGTGGTCCCAGCTGCTTGGGAGGCGGAGGCAGGAGACTCGCTTGAGTCCAGGAGTTGGAGGTTGCTATGAGCTGTGATGCCATGGCACTCTACCCAGGGGGATAGCTTGAGGCTCTTTCTCAAAAAAAAAAAAAAATGTATGCAACTTTGATTTAAAAAAAAAAAAAAGACATGCTAAGCTGGTACTCATCAGCTGGTGGCAGCCATTGTCAGTCATGAGCTGTGTACAGCCCTCCAGATGGGTGAACTTGGAGAGTAGCCCTTATAAACTCCTGCCATAACCTTGCCTGGATTGAACATGATTTAACTGCTTGTTAGATTTGTGTCTCCCTGGTTGCAATTACTAAGATCCCAATTAAAACATCTTTTCTTGGGCGGTGCCTGTGGCTCAGTGAGTAGGGCCCTGGCCCCATATACTGAGGTTGGTGGGTTCAAACCCGGCCCCGGCCAAACTGCAACAACAACAACAAAAAAATAGCCAGGCGTTGTGGCAGGCACCTGCAGGCCCAGCTTCTCGGGAGGCTGAGGCAAGAGAATCTCCTGAGCCCGGGAGTTGGAGGTTGCTTTGAATTGTGACGCCACGGCACTCTACCGAGGGTGATAAAGTAAGACTGTCTCTGAAAGTAAGACTCTGTCTCTAAAAAAAAAAAAAATCTTGCCACTTTGCAGCGTTGGTTTTGTTTATTGACAATTAATATCTTGAGAAAAAAATTTAGGAAACTAGTGAAAGGTTGAATTAGTGACAAGTACAGAGGAAATGAAGCAAAGGCAGTGACCACAAGTAGTAACTATGGGGAAAACAAAGGATTGTTCTGGAATTGGAAATCAGTGTACCACATCCCTTAGTTGTGAATTGCATTTACAGAGTCATAATAAAGGTTGAATGCTCATCTAACCTCGTAATTATCATCAACAGGGAGTGATTGTGTTCCCCTCAGGGAATATTTGGCACGATATATCTGGAGATATTTTTACTTGCTGCAACTTGACACCTAACAAGTGGAGGCCGGGATGCAGCTGAACATCCCACGATGTTCAGGACAGCCCCTCTCAACGTGGAATTATGAGTTGAGAGCTAACCAAAACTGTGATGTAATTTTGTGGGAGAATAGAAAGATGTGAAGGATGTGTGAGACGGAAGTGGGAGTCAATTTCTCATTTTCCACAGTGGCAGGAGGAGAAAATGTCCAAACTGAGAAAATAAATAGCATGCCATATATATATATATGTGTGTGTGTCTACACATGTATTACGTATCTGTATATATTTCAGATGTGGAGGTAAGTTAAATAAAACAGATAAAAGAGGCCTCGTTTTTTCAGTGCTTTTTGTATTGGGTGAGCCATCCAGTGGCCAGTCGGGGACTTGGGCAGTGGTCTGTCTCGTAGTAAAGTTCTCAAACACTACAACCTGGTGTTTATAGCCTACACTAGGGGTTAAGCCCACAATTCATGAATAGTTTTACGGGGACATTTTCCCAAGCTGTCTACCCGGTACTTCATGGTTCTAGCAAAGCTACCATGCCACACACTTTATGTGACTCTGCCTGTGTCTCAGTCCTACTCTCTGGGAGCACCAGCTCCTGAGACTGGAGAGGAATGCTTCTGTTGCTCAGGGTTTTGGACTGTGCAGGTCCTCATTGCTGTCACCTCTATTCCCATGATGGAATTGCTTGGAACTGAGGTGTGAGAGAATGGTGACCAAAGGGACGTTTCCTCTGTTGTCTCCCAGGCAGTAGAAGACCAGACTCCTCTCTTGATCCTTAGAACTGGAGCCTTCTGGAGCTCCCCGTCCCTGCGGATGCTGATTTCTAGCCCCCGTCCAGGCCAGGGAATACAATAGAGTAGAACAGTGGTGAATTCACTCTGAGTACGGCTGCTCTCTGATCTCCCTGCTGCTTGCTTTTTAGAGTTCTCAAATAGCTGCTCTGTGTATTGTCTGGGTTTTATAGCCGAGTTTACGGGAGGACCAGAGTACTATATGCTTACTCTATCTGGCCAGAAAGAGGACCCTCTGTAAACATAAGATAAATTATAACTAGCAATATGTGTTAGACACTTTGCTAGACAATAAAAATATGCAAGGATACAGTGTATTATCTCAGTGAACTTACTTATTTGGAAGGGTTTGTGGGCAATAATCGTGAAAATCCGATAATTGCTGTCATGGAGGGAGTGTGAGTGTACGTCCTTCTATTCAGAGGAGTCTGGGTGTTCACACGGAAAAGGCAGGATTTTTGTTTATTATTATTATTTTTGGCCGGGGCTGGGTTTGAACCCCCACTTCTGGCATATGGGGCCGGTGCCCTGCCCCTTTGAACCACAGGCACTGCCCTGAAAAGGTAGTATTTTTAAGTCTCAAGGAATGAATTAGGAATTTGCTAAAGAAACAAGAGAAAGAGAAGGCAGATAAAGTCTATGGATGGCAATTTAGTTTCAAGAATTAGGCATCTCTAGATACATAGCACCTCGGAGTGGTAAGAGTTTGCACAGGAGGGCAAAGACCAGGTTCTGAATGCCATACACAGGAGTTTAGCTTTTACATCTTATATAATGCCGTCGGGGTTGCACACTGGACTTTCTGTTTTTAGTGTGTGTACAATTTAAGCTCATTCTCTCATAATTTTTCTTTATTTTCTTCTTCATTATTATTTTTTGTAGAGACAGGGTTTTACTCGGTTGCCCAGACTGATCTCAAACTCCTGGCCTCAAGTGATCCTCCTACCTCAGCCTCCCAAAGAGTTGGGATTACATAGATGAGCCACCACACCTGACTCCCCATAATTTTACTGCATTAAAATGTAGATTATTTATGTACATTGTCCTGTCACTTATTGACTCCTTACTGGAATATTACGTGAATATTATAATGTAAAAGTGTTTTTTAAGATTTGATTTGAAGCTTGGAAATAGCCAAAAATTGTTTAGCCTCATAGGTAGTGAATAATGTAAGTGATTAGACTGGTGGGGAGATTTTTTAATTAAAAAAAATGACTCTTTAGCAGGGCATTGTGGTGGGTGCCTGTGGTCCCAGCAACTTGGGAGGCTGAAGCAAGCGAATCACTTAAGCCCAAGAGTTTGAGGTTGCTGTGAGCTGTGACGCTACAGCACTCTACCACCAAGGGTGACATAATGAGACTCTGTCTCAAAAAAAAAAAAAAAAAAAGACTCTTAAAATCCAATGCACTAGTTTTACTTAATTGAATCTGTCTCTGACGGTTGCTAGAAAAAAGGACTACCAAAAATACTTAGTGGTAGAAGAAATAATTGCTAGCTGCTTAATAACTGCCATAAGTCATATCCGCTTAGATTTATAAATTTTAACTTGTCTGTTTCACGGAAAGGATTCATTACCTCAATCACATACCTACACATAATACAGTGTATATTTATATATAAAATACGTCATCCCTTCCTTTCCCCAGTGTGCTTAGAAGAGACACTTTAGGATTTTTTTTTTTTTTTGAGCCGGAGCCACAAGCTATCCCCCTGGGTAGAGTGCCATGGCATCACAGCTCATAGCAACCTCCAACTCCTGGGCTCAAGCGAGTCCCCTGCCTCCGCCTCCCAAGTAGCTGGGACCACAGGTGCCCGCCACAATGCCCGGCCATTTTTTGGTTGCAGCCGTCATTGTTGTTTGGCAGGCCCGGGCTGGGGATTCGAACCTGCCACCTTAGGTGTACGTGGCTGGCGCCCTAGCCGATTGAGCCACAGGCGCCGAGCCAGAGACACTTTAGGATTTTATAAAGTAAGTATGTTTAAAAGTTAGTTTGAACTGGGGCTCTGCAGATGAGGCTCTTTGGAAAGTCTAGTGTATTAAGGAACAACAGAGTATCGATCTCTAATGTTTCTTGGTAATAGTTTATATATGGAGATTAAGCAATATCCCATTTTTAAAATTCAGTTGTGTAACTGTATTTACATGTATTCTTACAGATGTTACCAGGTGTGAGAGGGAATCCTAGTGAAGGTCGTTCATTTCCTTGCTTCCTTTTAATTTGTTGTTAGTGAACAGTTTATTTCTGTACTTGCCAACAGAGGCTCCATGCGAGGCTGGACAATTAAGTTAGAGAACTCATCCTAGAAACAGTGCTATGTGCCCCATGGCTGGATATCACCAGCGTCACCCTTGAAGTGCTCCCCTAGGCCATCTCGTGATTGTAGTGATATTTGGCAGTGAGGTGTGTAGTACTTTTTCTTTTTTTTTTTTGAGACAGACTCACTATGTCGCGCTTGGGAGAGTACTGTGGTGTCACAGCTTACAGCAACCTCAGACTCTTGGGCTGAAGTGATTCTCTTGTCTCAGCCTCCCGAGTAGCTGGGATGACAGGTGCCTGCCTGTTTTTTGTTGCAGTTGTTGTTTAGCTGACCCTGGCCGGGTTCAAACCCACCACCTTCCAGGTATGTGGCTAGTACCGTAACCACGGTGCTACAGGCGCTGAGCCATGTAGCACTTTTTCTAGGATGAGTTTGTGAACTTAATTGTCAGGCCGTACATGATGACAGCTTTCTCGTGTTGGTGGATAGCTTTCCAAGGGAATAGGCCTTGAAGGCGATTGTAGTGCTATTCGGCAGTGAGGTATGTAGCACTTTTTTCTAGGACAAGATTGCAAACTTCTCTCTCTCTTTTTTTTTTTTTTAAAGGCTCATCTTTGTTGTAATAATCCCCCCCCACATACTGATTGCTTCCTTCATCAGGACTGCTCGTGGTCCCTTTCTAAACTGATGGATCAGAGGTGAAGTGATTGAATACCTTACAATTAATTGTTACAGCTTATAAATGTAATTTTTGTATGTGTTTTGTTTTTGACAGCCGATTTATTTTGCATATTCCCAGCGAGGAAAGAGACAATGCAATCCGAGTGTGTTTTCAGATTGAACTTGCCCATTGGTTTTACTTGGATTTCTACATGCAGAACACACCAGGATTACCTCAGTGTGGGATAAGAGACTTTGCTAAAGCTGATATCCTTTTTATTACTATGACTGTCATTCATTCTTGTTAGTAAAGTATTTAACACAAATTTCTTTTTACATGTGTATCAGATTTTTTAACCTGTTAGTTCAAACATACTTGATATCTAAAAAGTGTCAAATGTAAATGTTAGTAGCAATTTAATAGTGTTTTTATTTTTATACAGAGGACTCCTTAAAATGTGCACTGATGAATTACATTTGATTATCTTTGTGAAATCGCTAGCCTATTTGTAGAACTGATCTGTTTTTTACTTTACTTTGCTGCTCCGTTTAACCAGATAACCTTTATCAGATTAGTACCTTTCTGATTTGTTTAGAAATTTCCTAAGTGATTACTCAATATTTACCATGTTTCAAGCATTTTGTTTTTAGTTCCGTCTCAAATACGAAGAAGTCGTTGCTTTTAAAGAAGCTCTCCCCTTTAGGCAGGAGCTTGTCATAATTTATTAGCTATAGAAGATTCACATGAATATTTAAGATTTTAAAAGTCGCTGTGACATAAGGCGAAGAATTGCTAATGGTCCTGATATTAAATGCGTTTAGAATCTGGAAAAAGCATGGGAAGATTTTAGGCAAAGCACTATCTTTAAGGGAATATAGGATTTCTAAGTAGAAGTAGGGAATGTTTTAGGTAAAGAAAAGGGATTGAACAAAATTGGAGATTTTAGATATCTCAGGAATCATTTATTTTGGGCAGAGGGTTCTGAAATGGGGCTGTTATAGGAGATACAACTGAAAAGATGCCGGCAAGCATTGGGTGGTCTCTCAAATGTTGAGCCAAGGTGCTTAGAATTTTATTCCGTAGGTGGTGGTTTTTAACTATAAAATGTATGTTCACATGGAACCCACAAGTTTGGGTACTAGAGTTGGAGGAGAGATGGGCGATCTGAAATACCCTCATGCTTTTTCCTAGTTCCCTGTCACTTAAGCCCTGTAAACTATGGACCCCTGAGGGCTACGTAGAAAATGGATGAAACACGGGTTGGGTGGTTCTGGGCAGCTGTTAACCAGAGAAGTTTTTGAGCAAGGAAAAAGAGTATTATTCCTCTGATCGTTTGAAAGTTGTATCCAATTTATTTGGCAGGATAGGTTGAACTTGAGATGTGAGGCAGGAAGGTCTGGGCCATAGTAACCTGACTGCCAAGAGCACATTTCAAAGGAAGAAATGGTCAAACCATTTGACAAAACACGTGGAAGTTAGTGAGGAATCAAAGGGGACAGAAGTACGTGTGTCGATCACCGTCCTCGGTGATAGGTTCCGTGACCAAATCGTGGAGGAGTCTGGTTTTTAAGTAGTTACGGAAACATGATTAGTGCAGCCAAATCCCCTTTTATTTTGGTCTTACACAGACTTAATGGTTCTACCGGAGCACGTTTACATCCTTTGGGGTTCTGGGTAAGATTTCATTCCTATAAGTACGTGAGTTTTACACTTTTCCTTGCTTTTAAAAATGAACATCTAAAACTCTTTAGTTGTGTTTCTTCTCGTTGAGTTATATGGAGAAGGAATCTTTATGGCCAACGTGGTGGACTTGGTTAAATAACTGAGTGGTTCCTCTGTGCCAGGCCTTACGCAGGGAGCAAGGCGGACTCAGCCACTGTCTGAAGATGACAGAGACAGGAGAGGGAGTGGTCACAGCGCAGTGCCGTGGGAGTGCTGGGTTCGTGCAGACTTCTTCAGTGGGACTAGAGAAGGGCACTTAATTTGGGGGCTGTGAGTCTGAATTCCAACTTGAGACCCCTGAAAAATCTGGAGTAAGTTAATTTAATTTCTCCTGGATGAGGATCCCAGTTCCTTTTTGAAAAAAAAAATAAGCTGAAGGGCCGTGCCTGTGGCTCACAGGAGTAGGGCGCCAGCCCCACATGCTGGAGGTGGTGGGTTCAAACCCAGCCCTGGCCAAAAACTGCCAAAAAAAAAAAAAAAGCTTAGTAATAATACCTAATTCAAAGGGTCAGTTTGAGAATCAAGTTAATTTATATATGTAATTTGTTTAGAATTGTCCCTGGCTGTGAGTGAGCGATCAGTAAATGTAAACTATTCCCCCCCCCCCCAAAAAGAAAAAGATCAGGAGACTAGATGGAAGCCTTCCTTGGAGGAAGCCATCTATGTGAAGAGGGGAAAAGAGTTAAGTAAGATTTTTTTTAGAGTAAGTAGGGAGAGATGAGATGATGCCTGCGAGTAACTAGATGCCAAACATGGAGGGGCCATATTTGTTTGAAAGGATGATAGGCGTATGGGAGCTTTGGGAGGAAAAACTTCCACTTTCAGAGAAGGTGAGAGGACAGGACTGTCGTCTGTCCTTCATCCGTATCCATCCGTATTTGCTGTATTTCTCCGTATGGGGCATTTTGAAAGACCGCTCCGGAATAGCGTGGACAGTGAATCGGAGGAAGGCAAGGCTGGAGGTGGGAACTTAGTTAAGTGCTATTTCGTTAATGTGCTGGAAAGATAGGGAAAAATCTGTGTGTGAAGTCAAGAGGTCAGTCTGGAAAATAGTGGAAGGTAGATTGGTGATACCGTGGATATCTGAGGAGAGGTAGACTAAAAAGTGATACCCAGGTTTCTGGTGTGAGCTGTGCAGTGAACAGCGTGCCATTTGGAAAACGAGAAATTTAGTGAGGGGAGTGAGGGGTTCAGTGATGGACTAGTGGAGCTTGTAGTACCTGTGGGGTGTTGGAGTGGGAAGACCGCGTAATACAGGCGGGCATCACTAGCATTTGAGTTAGCGTCTCATCTGTGCCATTTACTAGTTGTGCATCCTTGGGCAAATTGTGGGACTTGTCTATGCCTCTGTTTTATCTTATAAATTGTGTGTAGCTTTGTATTTTTCTTCAGTAAACACTCAGCAATGTGGGTATAGATAAGGGTATCCTGGATTTGCTCCTAGGCTGAAGTTTTGCTAGGGACTTTACTAAATATGTAATGCAAGACTTTTATTGGGAAATGCCTTTTAGAATCTTAGCAAGCCCCTGTAGGACCACAGGGCTTCCTGGAATGGTTAATATTGTGTCCAAGATTTTTACCTTTTCCCCCCTCCCCAAATAAGACATGGCCTAACTGTGTTGAGATTAATCTTACACGTGTACGGTATTGTCACAGACGGTTGACTTCGTTGGACTCCTTGAGGGCCTATTTTGTTCTTACTACAATTGTAAAACCAAGACAAACTTTAAATGATAAAACTGTAGAACTCATAAAATGTAAATTAATAACATGAACTTAATGTCTTATTTTTTGTTTAAACCAAGCTTCTCATGACAACGTGACTGTAACACTGTTCCCTTTAACGATGTTTGAGTTCGACTTACCTGTATTAACCAGCTTTTGCCACTTTGCTCCATCTGTTGAGAAACCTTCCTTGCTGTGTTATGCTGGGATGTTATTTGACCCTAAGGCTTCATTTGCGTATTAGGTTTCTTCTGTTTTTAATAGTGCACAGTAAGTGAAGTAGTGCTAATGCTGGTGTGGGCTCGAATCAAGTGGCGGTGTTTGATACGTGTGATCATCTATCTAGATAATGGAGAACATGCTCATATTACATGTTTTTAGAGTAACGTCAAAATGAAAGCACAGAGTATACAAGTTTCTAAAGGGGACTTGAGAACCCTTAAAAATATGTCCTCAGTTTGAGAAACCCGCCACCTTCGGCATATGGGGCTAGCGCCTTGCTCCTTTGAGCCACCGGCACCACCCATTTTTTTTGTTTGTTTTTAAGAGCTAGAGTCTGGCTCTTTTGCCCAGGCTGGAGTTCTCTATTGGGATCATAGCTGATTGCACCCGCAAACTCCTCCTGCCAAGGGATTTGATCCCCCTTCCTCCACCTCTGGAGTAGCTAGACTGCAGGGCCTTACCCCAATGCCCAGCTAAGTTTTAAAATTATTTTATACGGATTTCACTATGTTGCCGGGGCTGGTCTTGAATTCCTGGCCTCAAGCAGTCTTCTCACCTCAGCCTCCAAGTAGCTGGGATTCCAAGTGCAAGGCACAGTGCCTGGCCATGCTGTTTATAATTTACAACGTTTACAGTGATGAGGCATTTGATGGCATGAAGTGTTGGAAGCCTGGGCGTACACGTTCATGCTTTGAGCTTATTTTTCTTTTTTGACTATTTCACTGCCCAATTTGCGAGGGGCGGGGGGGAGCATGCCTAGTGTTTTTGGAACCTGCTATACTTTCCTTAGTATCCAGGTTTACCTTTGCTGTAATCCTTCCTACAGCTTCATGGTCAAAATGTTTTTCATTATAGAAACAGTAAGTCAGCAGGATAGAAAGGTAAACCTCATCCCTCGTGCTGCTTCTTGGAATTAACCACTTTATCTTTCTTCTTTTTCTGATGGTTTCTTTCTCTCAGCAATGTATATGTCCTGTACTTCTGTTCCTTGCCATTGCTTCATTATCTGTTGACTCCCAAAGCGTTGGAAGTGTTTACGTGGTCTTGAATGTAATCGTATTAACCTAGGGATCCAGGAGTATGAATACTCAAAAATTAGTTGATTTGTGTCTAGGCTAAATGCAGAAGTTAACCATGACTTGTTTAAGAGAAAACAAATGTGGGAAACAAACAAAAGTAAACATGTCAAATTCTAAAAGGTGAGGATTGGAGTGGTTTCACATAAAACGCACACTTGGTTTGGCTGGGTTTCTCTGTGCACGCCACAAGCTGCGATCAGGGAGAAAGTAGCTTCCTTGACCTTGTTCATACTCTTCAGTCACTGTCCGTTTTTGCTGCCTCAAGGTGAAGATGTGGAAAAGGTTTTGGATGAATGGAAGGAATATAAAATGGGAGTACCAACATATGGTGCAATTATTCTTGATGAGACACTTGAAAATGTGAGTGTAATGAAGTCACAACATGTTTAGTGAAAAAGTGATCAACTCAATTTTTAGCCCATTAACAAAACGTGTTACTAAGATAGTATTCTGAATTGAAGTTTTAAGGGATTTTTAGATTTGGGTACTAAAAGGCCAAATTTTGTATATTCTGTCTGCTTTCTGGGTCTTAAGATCTTAGACTGTCACATCTCGGGCTTTGTACCAAAAAGTATCACTTCATTGTTTAAATACTTTCCAAATGGACCGAATGCCCTCATACTTAAACCAAATACTGAATAAAATTATCGGTGATAAAAGTTACCTGAAATACGGAGAAGAATACCTTTGCTTTTAGGAGGGCTCGTGGGAGAGGAGGGCGAATTTGATTTCTGCCTCTGCTTGTTTCGTAGGTACTACTGGTTCAGGGGTACCTAGCAAAATCAGGCTGGGGATTTCCAAAAGGAAAAGTAAATAAAGAAGAAGCTCCTCATGATTGTGCTGCTAGAGAGGTGAGTTCCTGCCGCTGGACTGTTGGCCTCTGAATGTAGTTTCTTTTTTTTTTAAGCCATACAGACTTTTTTTGGACTAACTCTTTTCAGGATTTGAATGCTGAAGTAACTTAACATTTCTTAAATATTGATTCTTTTGTCCGTATCTCTTATTATTTATTCTCTTATCTGTTTCTATTTTCTATCTCTTAGACGCCTCCTTTCTTCATGACTGTGATTTTCCCACTTCTCTCTTTAGATTTGACATTGGGGAAACATTTTGGCTCTTGTGTTATGGGGCAGGATTAAGGGCCACCGACTCAAGTTAGAATTTCAAAAGGAGTCTTTTATTAACCACGGGGCTGTCTCAGCAAAGTCTACAGCAGACTAAGTGAGAGAGCATCGAGGGGTCTGAAGTTGGGGGTTTTCTAGTCTGAAAGTCGGCAACGAGCCAAACAAGTGGGCTGAAAGTTAGCAATTAAAAGTAAAAAAAAAATTGGCAAAAGAAGCAAAAAGTGAGCACGGGGTCACGGTGACCCCTTTTATAAAAGCAAACCTTGGGATTTAGCAGTTTAGCCAGTAGGTAACCTGAAGGGCAGTTAGATAATAATGTAACATAATGCAGATCTAGCAGCTAATGGACAAGTAAAACCACTTGTCTGTCACAGCACTTAGCTTGTTAATGCTGGTGATGACAGTTCTTGGCCCATTCCTTCTTATCTTGTCCTGTCCTGGCCTGATCCAGACTGATGTAAGAGGAATGGTACTGGCATCGTTCCATTTACCTCTTTTCCCTTCCTCCTACCCCGGGGGGTGGTGTGAGGCCATTGTGAGGCTGCCGACATCCTTCTTATGGGGGTGATGAGGCTGCTGGCACCCGTCTCACTTGTAGTCCTTGTTTTGTGTTTATGTAGTGTTGGCTTCCAGACAGATGCACAATTTTGGCTTTTCTAAGAAATTTACATTTGCTGCTCAGACTCGAGTGCTCCACTGCCGAGAGGATGAAGTTTAATTTTTAAGTGTTAAGCTCTGTCCCCTCCCCCAACACAAACTTAGCCATTGCTGAATTCATCTTTTCTTTTTCTTTTTTTTGAGACAGAGCCTCAAGCTGTCCCCGTGGGTAGAGTGCCATGGCATCACAGCTCACAGCAACCTCTAATTCCTGGGCTCAAGAGAGTCTCCTGCCTCTAACTCCCTAGTAGCTGGGATTACAGGTGCCCACCACAATGCCCGGCTATTTTTTGGTTGCAGCCGTCATTGTTGTTTGGTGGGCCTGGGCTGTATTAGAACCCGCCAGCTCAGGTATATGTGCCTGGCACCTTAACCGCTTGAGCTACAGGTGCCGAGCCTCTGAATTCATCTTATTCTCAGTCAGAAGTGTTTATTCTCTGCCCCTTGATATTGACTGATTTGTCTCAGCCTCTAAAATTTTTCTAATAGTAATTCCCCACTTAGAGCATCTTCTTTCTTCCTATCCAGATCCTATCTATACGCATTTCTAAACCCAGCTCAAATTCTTTTTCCCTGAAGGGGAAACCACCACATAGGTTTCTATCTAGGACCCGAGTTTCTTATTTGTAAAATTAGTTTAGAATAGATATTTTCTAAAGTCCTTTCTTACCTACAATTTTATTTTAAGAGCTTACCAATCATCTCGAGCCCACAGAAGTCTCTGAACTTTAATAGCAACAATTGTCTTTATTATTCACTGGGTATTAATTATGTAGTACCTCGTGGTGGATTGTGTGCTCTATTTTTATTTATCAGTTCCTTGTCCTTTATCACGTTATGCTTTATTGTTGAAATTTAAGAAGTTGAGCCATACAAAGTATGACACATGGAAAGGGCACTGTCCTGAGAGGGGAAAGAGTTTTGTTCTGGTAGAGCCTCTGGGTAAGATGTAAATTTATTAAGGAGAGTCGCTCAAAGGCTTCATAACTTGAAGAGATACTTTTAAGAAAAAAAAAGTCTAAGGTAGTGATTTCTGTTTGAGAATTTTGGAGACAGTAGTAAGATTCTGTGGCATATTTCATTAGAATCCATTGCCTTGCCTGTTTTTTAACATAACATTTTCCTGCAACAGAGTTTACTGTCTGGTTTAAGTTTGGTGTAACTATTAATAAGGAGTAATCGTTAAGAGTCTTAGATACTACTTATATACTATTTACTTTGGAAATAGAATTGACAATATGATTGAAAATGCTATATTTTGAATTCAGTTTGGAATATCTTATCCAAGCTAATATTTGCAACAACTTATAGACAAAGTTATATTCCTTAAAATTGAAAGCTGTTCGGGAGGGAAGAAGGCGAAAAATCACTATATCCTCTAAGAGCTTTTTCTTTCCTTTCTGTAGATGGCAGAACAGTTGTAAAAGTTTTTCAGGGGTGGGGGACCTGTGGCCTCAAGTCTACAGGTGAACTTTCAGATTTTCAAGTGCAGCCCCTTGACTGAGTCCAGATTTCACAGAAATCCCTTGAGTAAAAGGATTTGTTCCAGGGCAGTACCTGTGGCTCAGTGAGTAGGGCACCGGCCCCATATACCGAGGGTAGTGGGTTCAAACCTGACCCTGACTAAACTGCAACAACAACAACAAAAATAGCCGGGCATTGTGGCAGCCATATACCGAGGGTAGCAGGTTCAAACCTGACCCTGACTAAACTGCAACAACAACAACAAAAATAGCCGGGCATTGTGGCAGGTGCCTATAGTCCCACCTACTCAGGAGGCTGAGGCAAAGAATTGCCTAAGCCCAAGAGTTGGAGGTTGCTGTGAGCTGTGACACCATGGCACTTTGCCTAGAGCGACAAAGTGAGACTCTGTCTCTAAAGAAAGAAAAAAAAAAAGGATTTGTTCCATAAGATTTGGATTCAGTCACAAAGCCACACTCTAGGATCCAGAAGGGCACATGTAGTCCTAAGGCTATAGGTTTCCCACAACAGGTTGTCCACGTTAGAAACGGACATAACATTAGCCAGAATAATAGAAATTTAGGTTCAATTGGATGCAATTACCTGTCTCTGTAAGTAGATCATTTGGTGCAAACTTGGGAGAAACCAAACACAGTAGTCCCCTGTTAACTGCAGCGGGATCTCCAGTAGATCTTGAAACAATAGACCAGGGGTCCTCAAACTTTTTAAACAGGGGGACAGTTCAGTGTCCCTCAGACTGTTGGAGGGTTGGACTGCAGGCCCTGGGACGAGTTGGCTGCTAAGCAGGACAGGCAGCGGTGGCGAAAACACCCGGTGGGCCAGATAAATGTCCTAGGCGGGCTCCATGTGGCCCATGGGCCATAGTTTGAGGATGTCTGCCATAGACAGTAGGGAGCCCTATGTATAGTGTGTATTTTCCTATACTTACATACCTATGATAAAGTTTAACTTAAAAAAAAATTTTTTTTTTGAGACAGAGTCTCACTTTATGACCCTCAGTAGAGTGCTGTGATGTCACAGTTCACAGCAACCTCAGACAAGTGAACTTCTTGTCTCAGCCTCCCAAGTAGCTGGGACTATAGGCGCCTGCCATAGCACCCAGCTATTTGTAGAGGTGGGTCTCACTCTTGCTCAAGCTGGTCTTGAACTCTGAGCTCAGGTAATCCACCCACCTCGGCTTCCCACAGTTCTGGGATGATGATTGTTATTTTTCGAGACAGAGTCTCACTTTGTTGCTTTTGGTAGAATGCCATGGGGTCATAGCTCACAGCAACCTCAAACTCTTAGGTTTAAGCTATCCTTTTGCCTCATTCTCCCCAGTAACTGGGGACTATAGGCACCCACCACAACACCCGACTGTTCATGTAACTGGGACTGTAGGTGCCCACCGCAACACCCGACTGTTTATATAACTGGGACTGTAGGTGCCCACCACAACACCCGACTGTTCATGTAACTGGGAGTGTAGGTGCCCACCACAACACCCGACGGTTCATGTAACTGGGACTGTAGGTGCCCATCACAACACCCAACTGTTTCTAGAGATGGGTCTTAGTCTTGCTCCAGCTGATCTTGAACTCCTGAGCTCAAGCAGTTCACCTTCCTCATCCTCCCTGAGTGCTGGGATTACAGGTGTGAGCCACTGTGCCCAGCCCTGGTTTAACTTACAAATTAGGCATAATAACCAATAAATAGAACCATTGTAACTATATATATATATATAATAAAAATTTTGTGAAATATCTTACCAAAATATCTCACCAGCTTTCCATACCTTAGCATAACTGAAATTTGGAAAACACTGCCACAGAAAAGGGAGTAGTGAGGAGGGTGGGTGTTCCCGAACTTGTGAAACTGAAGACATGCCCCAGAGCCAGGGGATCAACCTAGATCCCTCTATTTGAGGAATTTTGTACACCATATGGTAAAGAGTAGGGATAATGCAGAAATAGGATATTTGGGGAAAGAGAGGCAGTTGACTCAGGAACCAAGGCACCCAGCTTTTGCTTGGTTATTATATTTGTTTTCTGCTTTAAGATACTAAGATACAAGGTTGTTGTGTTTGCATGGTGCTAATTTCAGTAGACTATAACTCACTGTAATTTGTAAGAAAGTACATGAATAAAATATATTCTTAGGGTGGGAGAGTGGGGGCAATTTTGGAGGCTGCCTAGTCCAAGCCACCTTACTTGATTCTAGCCGCTGCCATTTTTAAATGATTCAAGTACTCAATGAAGTCCTAGAATTGCAGTACATCTTTCTGCCACTTGGTGGCGGTGCAGCATAATACGCAGTGGAAGCTCCGCGGCTCGAAAGCGGGAAACCACCTGAAGTCTTTTATTTGTAAACCAGATTGTTAATCCTTTCTTTACAGTTTGTTAATGCCTCGTTTTTATTTTGAATTTTTATTTATATTAATGTACAGGGAAAGGTTTTGTCCTAATTTTCTAGCTGCTAATTAAACTTGGGTTGGTATCTTGAGCACTTGTTTGCTTACCTTTAAGTTGTACAGTTCTACGGGGGATGCTTACCGTTCAGTTGCTAATAGCGTTTTTATTTGGTTTATTATAGCATTCCTGCAGATATGTTATTATTTCATTATACATGGCAGTCCGGAGGTGTTTTGTTATGCTATAGCAGAATTTGGCACAAGTGGGACTGTGTATGTGGGCTGAGCCTACAGTAGCTTTGGCAGACAAGCTTCTCGAGGAGAGGGTATAAGTAATTACCAGTAGAAAGCTAAGGACAGTCTTAAGTAATTTCCAGTCTCTTCTTGGTTCACCTTTATTAAGTGGCTTATTTATGAACAATTTTATTCAGTAAAGGAGATTTAGGACCATCAGAAGATAAAATTACAACAAAATTAAAGATTGGAGCTGGCTTTGTTTCCAGTTCTAGAATCAGGCAACACTTCAGTCCAAAAAATAGAAATAATGTTTTGATTAGCTGAACAGAGGAGCTTGGAGTTCTTTTTATTTTTATTTTTTATTTTTAGGAATAAGGTCTCTGTCCCCCTGGCTGGGGTGCAGTAGCCCGATCGTAGCTCGCTGTAGCCTTGAACTCCTGGGTGAGCAATCCTCTTGCCTGTTTCCCCGAGTAGTGGGGATTATGGGCATGTACCACCACACCCAGCTAATTTTCAACCCTTTTTTTAAGAGATGGGGGTCCCACTACGTTGTCCAGCCTCCTCACAAAGAAGGTTGGTTCTAAAGACAGGAAAGGACTGAGGAAAGCAGAAATGGAGAATGAGACACAAACGGGCCAGTTCAGTTACTTTCCCTGTAAAGGTTAAAGCAAAGGGGACGGCCTTATGGTGTTCAGAACTGGGCCGTCGGGGACTTGGCTGTTCCCTCTTCCTCTTCTGATTCCTTGAAGGCCAGATAAAAACTTAGTGTCTGTTTGGGGACATGAGACTTTAGCATGAGTAACTTCAATTTGATTTGCTCTGTTTGGTCCAACTAGGGCAGGAAATGAGTCCAAAGCATGGCCTTCTGTGGATTTAGTTTAATAGGACAAAGATGTGAAAAGTGTTTCCTAGATATTTTTGAAGGCAAAACAGCCTCGGTGTATTTTTGTTGTCATTTGTGGTAAAACACCAGCTGTTCTTGAGAATAAGCAAATGATACTTGGCAGTTCACTCGTAGTTTTAAGATTTCATATTGCAGCTTATTTGGCAAAACACTATGTTTTGTTGTAATGAAGCTGACTTTAAATATGCATTTATATGATTTAATTGATAGAATTTGTACAGGGAAACTACTCATTGGTTTAGTCTATTTCTTTTGATAGACTTATAAGACAGAATTTCATTGTCTTTCTGTGCTGGTTCTCTTTAGCTAATTTTTTTTTTTTTTTGAGACAGAATCTCACCTTGTTGCCCTGGTGAGAGTGCTATGGCATCACAGCTCACAGCAACCTCCAAATCTTGGCCTTGAGCAATCCTCTTGCCTCAGCCTCTTCATTAGCTGGGATACAGGTGCCGGCCACAATGCTGGCTAGTTTTTCTATTTTTAGCAGAAACGGAGGTCTTGCTCTGGTTCTTGCTCAGGCTGGTCTTGAACTCTTGAGCTCAAGAAATCTATCCTCCTCGGCCTCTCAGAGTGCTGGGATTGCAGGCGTGAGCTACTGTGCCCGGTCTAGGTAACGTTTCTTAAAAAGCATTTTACATGGGGATTTTTATGTGATAAAGTTTGAGAAGTTAATGTTGTTTCACGTGCCAGGAAAATTAACACTGTATTATTACACATAGTATAGTAAACAGATTTGATTCATAGAAGGCATAGTATTAAAATTGTGTTTGGAGTTTGTACATGTAAGTCAGCTATTAAAACTTATTTAAGAGTGAATGCCAATTTCAGAACAGATCTGTCTTTATCACTTGCTGAGTTGGGAGGCATCGTGTCTGTTGTTTTGATTCTGGGTTTGGTTGCTTGGTTTGAAGCTGTCTGTATTAGTGCTGGGGGCCCCTTTCATCTTGCTTCTTTCTGTACCACTTCCTCTCACGTATTTCTTCAGTCATAGCCATTTCCAGCTATCTAAATGGAATGCTGTTTTCTTCTTATGTATGCAGAAAACTCTTGCTGATCTTTTAAATTGTAGCTCCAGGTTGTCCAGCAGAGTAAGATGCTGTCCTGACAGACATCCAGAGGTGACCACCCCGACACTCCTCACACACCTCTGCTGAAGGCCGTGTTAGGGGCCGTCTTCCTACCTCTTAACTCTCAAACATCATAATACAGTTACTTTTTTCTTTTTTAGACTTAATTCCTTGAAGGACAGTGCTTGTTTTATTCATTACTGAATTGGCTACCTAGGACAGTGTCACTAAGCACACAGTGCCTACTGGAGTGAACGTACTAACAAGAACTAAATGTTTTGGTTGTACACTGCTCCATAAAAATTACGTTCTTGATGAGTAAATTTCGAATAGAAAAGTATCTAGAGTGATACAAAGAATAGACCCCTGTTAGTGTTTTGCTATATTCGCGCATGTGTATATGGTTTTTATTATTGCTGAATTAGTTAGGAGTCAATTGCAGACATAATGCCCCTTTATTGATAAATACATACTTCTGCATATCTTTTAAAAACAAGGAATTCTCCCAGGGTAATTACAGTGTAATTATCAAATTCAGGAATGTAACATGGATGTTATCCAGTGGACGGTTCCTATTCAAGTACACTAATTGCCCATTATGGTCTTTTCTGCGGTTTCCACCCAAGCACACATCCCGAATCCTATCTCGGCTCATTTAGTACATTTGTATTTAATTGACATGTCTGAACAGTCTCCTTTAAACTGAAACAGTTCCTTTGTCCTTCAGTGCCTTTTTTGTTTAGTTAGATGCTGTTTCTAATACACAGATAATAGGCTCTGCCCACAAGGAGTTTAGATAAAACAGTTTACCATTAGCGTAGTTTCTAATTATTATACAGATAGACGTGACTAACGACGTATACTTCTGACAGTGAGGTATGTATTCAAAGAAGGAAGCTAAAGAGATTAAATAAAAATAAGATTAAGAGCCATATGTAAATTTTTTTTGACCTTTTTCTGTTGAAGCTAAAGTACACTCAACAGTGTTTTAATTTTTATGTGTATATACCTGTGAAACCACCACTTGCCGCACCTCAGAAGAGTTCTGCCTGCCACTTCTCAATCAGTACTTTTTCTACACTTAGTGAGAGGACTCTCTGTTTACCTTCTGTTACTACTGATTAGTTTTGCTTATTATCTATTTATTTTTGAGACAGAGTCTCACTCTGTCACCCTGGGTAGAGTGCTGTAGCATCGCCATAGCTCACAGCAACCTCAGTTCCTTGGGCTCAAGCGATTCTCTTGCTTCAGCCTTCCAAGTAGCTGGGTCTACAGGTGCCCGCTGCAGAGCCTGGCTAGTTTTTCTGTGTTTTTTAGAGACGGGGTCTTGCTCTTGCTCTTGCACAGGCTGGTCTCTGACTTCTGAGCTCAAACAATCCACCTGCCTCGGCCTCTCAGAGTGCTAGGACTGTAGGTGTGAGCCACTGCCCCCGGCTAGTTTTTCTTGTTCATGAGCTTCATATAAATAGAACTTTGCTGTGATTGCTGTTTTCTTGGTGTGTGTTTGGCTTCTTTGGATCAGTCTAATGCCTGTGAGATTCATCTTGGTGTACGCTCCATATTCAGAGTTGCTTTTCCTTGTTCTCTGTAGTATCCTGTGTACAGACAGTACCACAGTTCATCGTCCATTTCTTACACACTGGATGGCATCCAGGCTCCACTGCTAGGAGTGACGCTGCTGTGCCTCTTTCTTGTATATGTTCTCTGAGGGAAAGGAGCCCACCCCTCTCTAAGACAGGACTTGGTGTGAGTCACAGGGAGGTGACTGCCAATAATTTCCCAAACAGTCATACCAGTTTACATTCTCACTAGCCAAGCGTGCTGCAGCCAGGCCTATACATCCAGCGGTCAAACTAAAAAATTTAGCTCCCCTGGTGGGAAGGAAATGGTATATGCTTGTGATTTTTAACTTGCATTTTCCTGAAGTTTAATAATTTTAGCGCCTTGTCACATTTGTTCTCAGTGGCCATTAGAAGAACCCCTTTTATTAAGTACCCATTTACATAGTACCCAGTTTTAATAGTCTGGCTGTTTTCTTATTGATCTGTATCTGTGCATATTTATGAGTTTTAATGTATTTTAGATACGAACTTGCAGCATCTTCTATTTGTTTTCCCTCTGGCTCTTTTAAGGGGTCTTTAACCAAGAGAAACCATTTCCCATATCGATGTATAAACTTTTAGGTGAACTATTCATAATTGTTACAACTGTAATCATTAAGATTGATTTATTAAACATTTTTTAATCTCTGTCTCAAGCGGTAGATTAGACCTTAGTTTCAAAGAGAGAGAACCAAAGCCTCGGGACCTCAGCTCTAAGAAGAGCGCTCAGACAGCGTGTGTGAATGATGAGATCAAGCCACACGATTTGATGGTTTAATCCCGTTGTCTTCTGTATGTGAATTTTCAGATTTGGGAAGGTGGGAGTCCTCAAATCACTGAGCGTTCAGAATTTTATTCTGAGAACGGTGTATAGTTTTGGCAGGTTGCATGTCAGTGTACTTTTTCTCTGCAGCCCCACGGTACGAGATGGTGGTCACGAGAGAAAGACGAGTGGACGCAGGAACTTTGTTTTTATCCACATCACATTTGTGCTCCTGTGCCTGCCTGCTCTGCCATTTCCAGAAGTAGCAGATGCAAATCATGTCTCCTCTTCTTAAGATTTTTGTCTTTGACATAAATTTTAATGAACTGGAGATCTAATGGCTACAAGTAAAAATTTCGTACACGTTTGTTTTTCCAGGTCTTTGAAGAAACTGGTTTTGATATCAAAGACTACATTTGTAAGGATGATTACATTGAACTTCGAATCAATGACCAGCTTGCTCGTTTGTACATCATTCCAGGAGTTCCAAAAGATACAAAATTTAACCCAAAAACCAGAAGAGAAATTCGAGTACGTAACAATTGCTAGTATTTTCAGGTTGCTGGACAGTATCCTGATTGAAACGCCTTCATAATAATTAAACGAATGCTTTTCTTGTGTGTTTCAGAACATCGAGTGGTTCTCCATTGAGAAATTGCCTTGTCATAGAAATGACATGACCCCCAAATCCAAACTTGGTTTGGCCCCTAATAAATTTTTTATGGCCATCCCTTTTATCAGGTATGTTTATATTTCTTAAAAAATAAAAATAACCTTCATACGTCTTTCTGTAGCCAGATTTTAAAAGTGAACTCTTCTGTTTTTGCTTTCTGAGACAGTCTTTTTCTATTGCCTGGGCTGTAGTGTGCTGGCATCATCATAGCTCACAGCAGCCTCCAACTCCAGGCTCAGACCATCCTTCTCCCTTGGCCTCCCTGAGTAGCTGGGACTACAGGCACATGCCACCACACCTGCCTGATATCTCTATTTTCTTTTTAGAGATAGTCTCACTACATTGCCCAGGCTCCTCTTGAACTCCTGGCTTCAAATGATCCCCCTACCTTGGCCTAAAAGTGAATTCTTTTTGTTGCCATAGGCCACTAAGGGACTGGCTTTCCCGAAGGTTTGGAGATTCCTCGGACAGCGACAATGGATTTTCCTCATCTGGTAGCACACCAGCTAAACCCATTGTGGAAAAATTGAGGTAAAGAAACACATGTGTGGAATTCTGACTTTCTGATCATTTTTGTGTGACGTGACAGCCTTTTGTTCCTGTAGTGTATGGGGTGGGGGGAGCAGCGTTCCTTTTTATAGTTGCTGTTTTGTTATTGGTCTTACAGATAAAAGAATATTTTTGAAATGGTTTTTGATAAAATGTAAAAGGTTAGAGTTAGAGAGGAGCTTCAGGCACAGGTTAAAATAGTGTACTTAAGAGGATACCAGCTTTTCAGGTGGTTACACAGAACACCAGGTAGAGAAAAGATGTGTGTTCCCGTGCCAGTTCTCTGTTCTCATACCCTCTTGGAGCGGTCCCGGGCTTTCTGGAGATGGCCGGCTGGGATGCATTGAGGTCTGTTTTGTGTAGAGGAGATGGTAAAAGCTGGTGAATAATTTGCTAAAGAAGGATGAAGGCTTGGGTTTGCTTTTTTTGTTTTCCCTGAGCATAAATTATGCATTATAAAGAGTATGCTACGGACGTGAAAGGTGAAAAACATTTTTTTTTTTTTTGGCTTGGAACTTAATTGCATCCAAATCATGATTACAGAGTAGGCCGGGGAAGTAACTTTGTTAAATAAGCATATAATTTTGTAATCAGCTTGCTAGGACTTTGCCTGTGTTAGCTCCAGAGAGAGAAATTTTTATATTTTCTCTAATTTGGATGTTCTGCTTTTATCATAGGGCTTCAGAAATTAATAGGAGTAAGCTGCACATGTGTAGCAATAGTTGTGAGTGCAGTGTTCTGTTTCGGATGGATGCTATGAGGACCAGAGCTTAGAGGAGATGCCTGGAGATGGCTTTCAGAATTCATGGCTGTGATCACCAAATTATATACCACAAAAACAAGTGAAGCAGGGTCGAAGACCTAAGGGAGACAGGAATGAAGCCAGGATTAACAAGACACAAAGACACTACCAAAAAGTTAGGAAATAATGAGTGTGTTTGAAAAAAAAAAATTGTTTGATCATGTTTAGCAGAATCTAGCCTCCATACTGTGGTGTGAGCCCCTAGGGGTTTGGGTAAGGAGATGATAAAGCAGCTTCTCTAACCAATTTTCAGGTTTTTATGTATATTTTTAGAATATAGACTAGTGTCTGTTCTGATGTGTTGGAGGAAATATCTGAATTTATCTAAAGAAAAGATGGAAAGATTGAAATTGTAATTTTTAAATGGGAAAGGAGAACTCTGAAATACTCTGCAACTCCCTATAATGTGATTCTTGGGATCTGTGACTTTGGATGTCACATGGATGTGGTAACATAATGACATTCATTATCTTAGTTGCAGACTATCGCATGAGTACAGGCTATCAGCGTCAGGTTCTTTTGCAGAAGAATTTGAAACCAGATTTTTGTTTAATTTGCTGATCCCTTGTCTTGTGCCCATTAATTTTTATTTTATTTTATTTTTACTTTATATAAATTTATTTCAGGTTAATGTGAGGGTACATACAACCAGGCCAAAATATTTGATTTTATTGGGTAGAGTCCTTCTTGTGGTTATGTCCCCCCACACAAGGTGTGCCAAACACCCCACCTCGTGGTGCCCCTTAATATTTTGCTTCAGAAAATAACTTAATTCTCAGGTCCTCTTTCAGTGTGCATGGGATCCGTAGCTGACCTGTACAGGATCAAACTCCATGCCTCTTAAACATCTTGAGAGTATGAGTTGCTTGTCCTACTAATAAGGAAAATCTATTTACATTCATGTCAGCTAAATTTAGAAATAATTATTTTCTTCAGACTTTTGATAATACAGTATAATCACTTATGGGGAGGAGATAGTGTGGATAACTTTTAAATGTCTGGGATGAAATAATAGGTTATTAATTCATTTAGGAAATATTTATTGAATGCCAGGGATTTTTCTGTGTGCTAGGGATAAAGCGCAGACAAGGGAGACAAAAGGCTCTGCCCTCTTGGCACGTACGCCCTGTGTGGGGAGATAGACAGGACATAAGAAAGCACAGTGGCCAGTCTGTAAAATAAAGCGTTCAGGGTAGCGCCTGTAGCTCAGTGGGTAGGGTGCCGGCCACATACACTGAGGCAGGCAGGTTCGAACCTGGCCCTGCCCTGCTAATCAACAATGACAACTGCATCAGAAAAAAAGGAAAAATGGTCGGCCGTTGTGGCGGGTGCCTGTAGCCCCAGCTGCTCAGAGGCTGAGGCAGGAGAGTCACTTAAACCTAGGAGTTGGAGGTTGCTATGAGCTGTGATGCCATGGCACTCTACCAAGGGTGACATAATGAGACTGTCTCAAATTTAAAAAAAAATTGTAAGTGAAAACTTTCTGATCGAATTTCTGTTTTTGAAATCTTGATTTCTAGTCGAACCAAATTCCGCCACAGTCAGCAGTTATTTCCTGACGGTTCTCCTGGTGACCAGTGGGTGAGGCACAGGCCGCCGCTGCAGCAGAGGCTGTATAATAATCATTTGGAAATGTCGGACCTTTTAAAAGCAAAGGTGAGTGATACACAATCGAAATTCTCAGACATTTAGACCACTTGGCTTTGAAATCCTTCTAAATTGAGGCACTGCATATTAACGGTTGCAGAGCTCAGGATTACTGATCAAAGGCTGCTGTGTTTCTTGTGATTTGAAGTAGGGCTGAGACTCCTGAACTGTTAACAGCTTTGGCATAAATTCAGTGAAGTTAAATAATAGGAGTTAATTCTGACTTTGATATATATGCCGCCAAAATGTTCATTTAAAAACAAGTCATGGCTCGGCACCTGTAGCTCAGCAGCTAGGGCGCCAGCCACATACCCTGGAGCTGGTGGGTTTGAATCCAGCCCAGGCCTGCCAAACAACAGTGACGAGTGCAGCAAAAAAGTAGCCGGGTGTTGTGGCAGGCACCTGTAGTCCCAGCTACTCGGGAGGCTGAGGCAAGAGAATTGCTTAAACCCAAGAGTTTGAGGTTGCTGTGAAGTGGGACGCCATGGCACTCTACCGAGGGCAACAAAGTGAGTCTCTGTCTCAAACAAACAAACAAAAATACATAAAAACAAATCATAAGGAAAGTATGTTCCAAATTAAGAAAAATAGGATCTGTTGGCTTTCTTGAGGAAAAAAGTTAACAGTATCTAGTAAAATTACATTTTTGTTACCATAACATACGATTGTATCACAGTTTATCCTCTCTACTTTTAATGGACAGTTTACTTGTTTCCAGTTTAGGGGTTTAACAAACAGTGCATTTATTTTTAGTATATGTCCTTTGGCCAACAGACCCAATTCTTTTGTGCAACTAAGGGTAACTAAAAGAATTGTTGCATCATTGCATACTGAGTATACACTTGTGAATAATTTTCTCAAGAAATTTATATCCCTAGCAAAATACATGCGTGTTCCAATTATTCCACATCCTTAAAGCTTGGTATTATCTGAGTTTTTTTAACTATCCATTTGGAGACCACTTTACTTTTTATTTTCATTTTTTTATACTGCATTTGTCAAAATTGAAAAACTTCTATGCCTCACAGGACAATATCAAATGAGTGAAAACAGCTTATGAAAGGGGAGAAAGTATTTGCAAATCATACATATGATAAGGAATTAACATTTAGAAACTAACGTCCTAAGTTTCTATAAGGAACTTCTAGAACTCAGCAGGAAAAGAACAACCCAATGACAGTTGGGGAAAAGGACTTAGTTTTCCAGAGAAGAAATGCAAGTGGCCCATGAGTGTACGAAATGATTCTCAATGTTATTGTTGTTATTATTAATTGCTTCCTTTATATCCTTTTCACACACAGCATTAATCATTAGGGGAAAGCAAATGAGAACCACAGTTAGATACCGTTTCTTAACCATTAAGATGGCCGTAGTAAAAAATATTAAAAAAACAGAAAATAACAAGTTGAGGGGATGTGAAGAAATTGAAGCCCTTGTGCATTCCTGATGGGCATGTAAAATGGTGTATGTGCCTTGGAAAACAGTTTGAGGTTTTTTTTTTTTAAGAGACAGTCTCACTTTGTCACTCTCAGTAGAGTGCCGTAGCATCACAGCTCACGGCAACCTCCAGCTCTTGGGCTTAGGTGATTCTCATGCCTCAGCCTCCTGAGTAGCTGGGACTACAGGTACCTGCCACAACGCCCAGCTATTTATTTTTTTTGTTGTTGCAGTTTGGCTGGGCCAGGTTTGAACCCACCACCCTCGGTATATGAGGCCAGTGCCCCAACTCACTGAGCCACAAGCACCACCCCAGTTTGAGGTTTCCTAAAAAGTTAAGTGTTGGGGCCAGGTGCGGTGGCTCTTACTAGCACTCTGGGAGACCGAGGCAGGTGAATTGCCTGAGCTTACAGGTTCCAGACCTGTCTGAACCAGAGCCAGACCTCGTCTCTAAAAATAGTCGGGCATTGTTAAAAATAGCCGGGCTTTGTGGTGGGCATCTGTAGTCCCCGCTACCCAAGAGGCTGAGGCAAGAGAGTCGCTTGACCTCAACCAAGTGCTTGAGGTTGCTTGAGTTGTGACACCACAGTACTCTACCGAAGGCAACAAAGTAAGACTCTGCCTCAAAAAAAAGTTAAATGTAGTTACCATATGACTCAGCAATTCTATTCCTAGGTGTATATTCAAAGGACTTAAAAGCAGGGACTTAAACAGGTAACTTGTATGTCAATATTCTATAGCAACCTTATTTCACAATAGTCAAAATGTGGAACTAGGCCATATGTCCGTCAACAGAGGAATGAGTAAATAAGAAGTGGTATCTATGTACAATGGAATATTATTCAGCCTTGAAGAAATGAAATTCTGATACATGCCATAGTTTTGGTAAACCTAGAAGACATGAGCTGAGTGAAATAAGCTGGATGTGAAAGGATAAACCCTGTGTGATTTCACTGAGATGAGGTACTTTAAAAATATACAAATTGGGCTGGGCACAAGTGGCTCATGCCTATAATCCCAGCACTCTGGGAGGCCAAGGTGGGTGGATTGCTTGAGCTCAGGAGTTCGAGACCAGCCTGAACCAGAGCAAGACTCCATCTCTAAAGATAGCCAGGCGTTGTGGAGGGCACCTGTCATCCCAGCTACCTGGGAGGCTGAGGCAGGAGGATCACTTGAGACCAAGAGTTTGAGGTTGCTGTGAGCTATGATGCTATGACATTCTATTTAGGGCAACAAAGTGAGACTCTGTCTCCAAAAAAAAAAGGCTCAGCACCTGTGGCTCAAGTGGCTAAGGCGCCAGCCACATATACCTAAGGTGGTGGGTTCAAATCTAGCCTAGGCCTGCCAAACAACAATGATGGCTGCAACCAAAAAATAACCGGGCATTGTGGCAGGTGCCCGTGGTCCCAGCTACTTGGGAGGCAGAGGCAGGAGACTCGCTTGAGCCCAGGAGTTGGAGGTTGCTGTGAGCTTTGATGCCATGGCACTCTACCCAGGGGGACAGCTTGAGGCTCTGTCTCAAAAAAAAATAGACAAATTAATAGAGACAAAAAGTGAACTGGAGATTACCAGGGGCTGGAAGGAAGGATGCAAAGTTTGGGTACAAAGTTCAAGATGATGGAAAAAAGTTTGGAAAGTAGATAGTGGCAATGATTGCTCAAGTTTGTAGTGATGCTTACTGCCACTGAATTATATACTTCACAGTGGTTGACATGGTAAACTTTATGTGTGTTGTACCACAGCTAAATAATACATAGGCCAGGCATAGTGGCTCATACCTACATGTAACCCCAGCACTTTGGGAGGCCAAAGCAGGAAGATTGTTTGAGGGTAGGAGTTTTTTTTTTTCTTTGAGACAGAGTCTCACTTTGTCGCCCTCAGTAGAGTGCTATGGTGTCATAGCTCACAGCAACCTCAAACTCTTGAGTTTAAGTGATTCTCTTGCCTCAGCCTCCTGAGTAGCTGGGACTATAATAGGTGCCTGCCACAATGCCTGCCTAGTTTTAGGAGTGGGGTCTTGCTCTTCCTCAGGCTGGTCTCAAACTCTTGAGCTCAAGCAATCCACCCGCCTCAGCCCGTGGAGTTTAAGCATAGCAAGACCCATCTCTAAAAAGAAAAAAAAAATTGCTGGGTGTGGTGGCACAAGCCTGAGCCCCAGCTGCTGGGGTGCTGAGGCAGGAGGATTGCCTGAGCCTAGTCCTTAGAGATTGCAGTGAGCTATTATCATACCACTGTGTCTAGGCAACAGAATGAGACTGTGTCTTTAAAAGGAAAGTTCATGTGTTTTAATTTAAACTTAGATATTTTTTGCATGGGTACATTAACTCATGTGAAAACAGTTTATTTATCTTTTTTTTTTTTTTTTTTTTTTTTTGAGAGGGAGCCTCAAGCTATCCCCCTGGGTAGAGTGCCATGGCATCACAGCTCAGAGCAACCTCCAACTCCTGGGCTCAAGCGAGTCTCCTGCCTCCGCCTCCCAAGTAGCTGGGACCACAGGTGCCCGCCACAACACCCGGCCATTTTTTGGTTGCAGCCATCATTGTTGTTTGGCGGGCCGGGCTGGGGATTCGAACCCACCACCTTAGGTTTATGTGGCTGGCGCCTTAGCCGATTGAGCCACAGGCTCCGAGCCTCTTTATTTATCTTAAATGATTTTTTTTGGTGATAGTCTTGCTGTGTGTGCCTCATGTCAGCATGCTCAGCTAAATTTTAAATTTTCTGTACAGAGGTGATCTTACTATGTTGCTCAGGCTAGTCTGGAATTCCTGGCATCAAGCATTCCTTGGCCTTGGGATTGCACGCAGAGACCACCATGCCTGATTTAAAGCAGTTTAATAACAAGATATACACCACTGCATGTTTAGATTTTATGTCTACATTTAGGAATAATGGCCCAAATTTTATTTGGCTTTTTTTTTTTTTTTTTTTTTTTTTTTGCTGTTTTTGGCCGGGGCTGGGTTTGAACCCGCCACCTCCGGTATATGAGACTGGCGCCCTACCCTTTTGAGCCACAGGCGCTGCCCAATGGCCCAAATTTTAAAAACACCATTTTTCAATGTTATTTTGTGAAATGAGATTAATTATTCGATAGTACCCATTTGTTAATAACTTAAAGCAGATTTTTAATGTAGCAGCTGATTCCACGTGTTGCCTGTTCCCCCCAGAGAGCTTCTGTTCCTGTATGTTTATGTTCCCAACAAAACCTGTAAGTAGAAGCAGGAAAAGGCAGCAGGTGTGGAAAGGTTGCTGGGGACCTCCTCCTTTCATACTTTAAGAGGAAGCTTGCTTTGAAGCCTTTTCTTCTACAAGGAAACATTGATATGGTGATTTATGAAAATGGGTGGGGGGCAGAGCTTGCTGGAAAGGGGATAGAACCAGCTAAACAAAGTCCTGGGAGTGTGTTCTTTTGTGCTGTTACCTTACACTACACACACGTTTCATTTCTTACTGGAAAAACAGAATCAAAGTCTGCGAGGAAATGGCAGAAAACAGTATCAAGACTCACCTAATCAAAAGAAGAGAACCAATGGGGTCCACAGTCAGCCAGCCAAGCAGCAGAACTCCTTGATGGTAAGAGCACAGCCACTGTGCTAACTGGGCAGTTTGTCCTTCCTAAGAGTGGAGCAAGGGTGCTGTCCAGGCCACTAATGTTATTGCTTTGATCTTATTTTAGTTGATATATTATTGTTGCATGACTTACTATTTTTTTTTTTTTTTTGGTGAGACGGACTCTTCCTTCCTCTGTTGCCAGGGTAGAGTGCTGTGGCATCACAGCTCTCAGCAACCTCAAACTCCTGGGATTAAGTGATCCTTCAGCCTCAGCCTCCCAAGGAGCTGGGACTACAGCCCACCACAACCCCGGCTGATTTTTTCATTTTTCATAGACACGGGATCTTGCTTTTGTTCAGGCTGGTCTCAAACTCTCCTGAGCCTCTGCCTCCTGGGGTGCTAGAATTACAGGTGTGAACTGCTATGCCTCACTGTATTGATAGACTAATTTGTATGGAGCTAAATTGTACACTGTTAGGTTCACAGTAAAAATCTCTTCTGATGCAGCTGCGCATCTAATCTTCACTTTTTATATGGCTTTTCACATTTTACACTGTGTAGGCAGGAGTGGTGGCTCACGCCTGTAATCCTAGCACTGTGGGAGGCTAAGGTGGGAGGATTTCTTCAGTTTAGGAGTTTGAGACCAGCCTGAGCAAGAGTGAGACCCTGTCTCTACTAAAAATAGGAAAATTAGCCAGGCATTGTGGCAGGTGCCTGTAGTCCCAGGTACTCGGGAGGCTGAGGCAGGAGGATCACTTGAGCCTGGGAGTTTGAGGTTGCTGTGAGCTAGGCTGATGCCACTGCACTTTATCCTAGGCAACAGAGTGAGACCCTGTTTCAGAAACAACATAAAAACCTATTTATAGTGAGACCTATTCTTTACAGCAGTTTTTTTTTTTTTTTTGCTAACTATTCCGTTAATATTTTTCTAAAAATTCTGTATTACTATAATGAAGTTGAAGATTTGGGAAAAGTTTATAATGTGTCTTTATTCCTTCAAGGTGATGGGGAGTCTTAAACATCTGTAGCCAGTGCCGTTCTTATTAGCCTGAAGACAAATAATAGTAATAGTGAGCACTTGAAGGAGTTTCCTTTCATTCTTTTATGTAGTTTGTGTCCTAGAAGCTAATTCGTAACTAATGGTTTCATTGCCTTTTTGTTGTTATTGTTGTTTTGTAAGTCCTGACTGATATGTGATGCTGGATTTTCTTTTTTTTTTTTTTTTTCTTAATTTTTATTTTTGAGACAGAGCCTCAAGCTATCCCCCTGGGTAGAGTGCCATGGCATCACAGCTCATAGCAACCTCCAACTCCTGGGCTCAAGCGAGTCTCCTGCCTCCGCCTCCCAAGTAGCTGGGACCACAGGCGCCCG
>CAUYQV010052126.1:0-31494 GCA_963574575.1 Galagoides demidoff
AGAATTGATTCTAAAATTAGAAAAAGATAGTACAAAGAAAGAAAATTAGAAGCTAATCTAATTGACAACTATGAGAGGTCTTAGCAAATCAAATGTACCCATGCTTTAAAAGAATAGTAAATAATGATTAAATAGCATTTAATTCTAGGAATGCAAGGATGGTTCTACCTCAGGAAAAAAATCTATTAACATAATTTATTAAGGGAAAATTAGAAGTCTCTCTTTTTCTACCAAGATTATATTTCGATACTTTTATTATAATGAGGCAAAACATTCAGAATATAAACAGCCAGAGAATGGCCAAAAAAGTTTGTCAAATGCAGTGCTGGTCTATACTCACATTGTTCTGTCTCTTCACCTGAGCTTCAGTTTCTTAATCCCCAGACTGTCCAAGGTTCCCAAGCCCACAGAAGTACAAGGGTAAATGATGGATGTTTATGGCCTATTTTAGGTGGCTAAGTGTGCGCAGGAAACTATATCTAGGATAGTGAAGCAGAGAGAAGGTTGGGATAGGGTGGTTGAAGAAGGAGGAAATTAATTAAAAACAGAAATGATGACTTTATAATGGCATCCAGTCACAAGTTTCTCAGTGTATTTGGGACACTAAGGGGAAAATTTCTTCAATTTATTTTGTAGAAGCATCAAAGGCAAAGAAATATGACATCTAAAAGGATGTTTCAAACAAGATTTTCAAAGGCATTTTATGGTTTTTATTGTTCTCTTTTGGTGTAGAACATATACAACTCTTTTTCTTGAATGGGGCACAGAGTATTTGATGCCTTGTTTAAGAACAAAAGCTAATAATCACAGTGTGCATTAAACCCATCTGCTTCCAAACTGAAAAAACAAATGTTTACATGGTGGTATCAAGTGGATTTTGCAGTTATTTCCAAAGGCTCCAAAATCTACCAAACAAACAAAAACAAAAAAAGAAGCACTTGATAAGTTTCTACCCTTTACCTTACTCAACAACAACAAATTATTAATCTAGAAATGGAAGACATTTCTCTTAACTTGATATAAAGTATTTATAAGAGGTCCATAGAAAATATCAAAATTAACTATAAAAGGTTAATTGCATACCTGTGAGAATCAGGAACAAAACATGAATGCCTCCCATTGTTTCTATTACTGGAGAGGTTAATACAATACAGTAATAAAAGTATAGTAAAGTGAATAACCACTAGAAAGAAGGAGGAAAATAATTACTGGTAAGCTTACATTGATATTTTTTCTAGAAAAATACAAGATATTCAAGTGAACCATTTAAACAAGAGAGATCAGCCAAATGGCTGGCAACAGCACCTATATGCAAGGAACTATAGCATTTCTCTATGTTAAAAATCACCAGTTAGAAAATGCAATGGGAAAAATATTCTACTTTTGATAGGAAAAGATGAAATACCTATCAACTTCATGAGAAAATCATAGGTCATTTATTTAAAAAATCCTCAAAAGTTTCCTAAGTAAGTAGAATGAGATATTAGTATGGAAAGACACGATATTGCAAAGATTCTACCTTACATGATTTATAAATTCAGATAATCCTAGTTAAGATTTCACCCAGATTTTTAAAAATATTAGAATCTGAAAAGCTGATTCTAACTTTTTCTTAGGAAAAATCAAATATGCAACTAGCAAGACTTTTTTTTTTTTTTTTTTTTAAGAGGAAGTTAATTTGGAGAGGCTTGCTCTAGGTAAAAGCCAACAATCAAAGTGGTACGTTACAGGAAGAAACAGAGACAGAAGTGAGTGAAACAAAACAGAGTCAAGAAACACACCCAGTGGGATATGTGTGAATGAACTTGGTAATTAATATGGCATTTAAAATGAGTGGGGAATGTCTATGAGTGGTTTAAATAAATTATCTTGGAATAGTTATCCACTCATGTTTTAAAAAAAATCTGTTATATTTTCAAGTCATACCATGCCAGGTAAACTAATAGTCCCATATAATATAATAAAAGAATTGAAAGAAAATATAGACTTCTTAAAATTATTTTTTAGTTTCTGTGTTTCTGAAGTATATCTAGGAATATGCTTACATAAAATTTTCCATTTTCCATTTCCACTTGTTTTGTGTCCTTATATATTAGTCCTTGGGATAGTGAATTGATTCTTGATTATTCAGTACCTCTCTTTCCTAGTTCTCTGGCTTTCTTTGTGCTTGTAATTCCTTGCTTGTCTACCCATGAACCATTATTTCAGAAAGCTGTTTCCACTGATTACGGGTGAGCAAAGTTGCAATAAGGGGAACTTTCTAGAGAGCAGTGCAGTCTATGCAAGGTAGTGGAGATGATCTTAGCCTACCATGAAATTAGCAAGGAAAAACTGCAGTCAAAACAAATTTAAACATTGAGACTAGCCCTATTTTTAGTTTGGGATAGGCTGATTTTCAGTGCTCTGTGTCTATGTCTGTATGCATGTGTAGTTCTTGTCTTGAATTCTTCTTGTCCTTGTTACACTTGAAGTTTTCTCCCACACCACAGTGCTTTGAAAAGAATAAGCTGTAAGTCTTACTAGACTGGTCTTTCTTTGACTTCCTATTTCTAATGTCCCTTAGTTTATACTTTGATATGTAATGTTGCTTCCCCATTTTATCTCCATATTTGCCATTTCTACATTTGGATATTTGTGAAATGCTTCACTCTGTTGAGTGTTTGTCAACACTGGAAATACTGGAAAAACTGGACTCTGCCATTGTAATTGGAGTTTGGTACAATGTTTTAATTTGTTTATATACTATAAAAAGTGTAGAGTCACAGTTTTTAGTATATTTACGGAGTTATGCAATCATCAGTGCCATCAATTTTGGAACATTTCTTTACCATTCCCTCCACCCACCCAAGAAACTCCATACACCTTAGCCAGATCTTCCTACTCCCTCATATTTCCCAACATCAGGCAATTACTAATCTACTTCCTGTATCTGTAGATTTGCCTATTCTAAATAGTTCTTATAAAATCAATCATATAATGACTTTTTTCTGAAGGTTCATCTATGTTGTTGCATATAGCTAGTGTCCATTTGAGAATGGACAGATAATTAAAAGATCCCTTATATAAAATGTGTTTAGTTTGATATACAGACATTTAGCCACATGTAGTAAGTATATTAACTATCTCATGTTTTTATACATCTGTCACTCATTCTTATGTCTTAAATTCTCATGAATTACTTTTAAAGAACCCTGTTCAAATAGTTTTAAGGTAGCAAAATTTTTGAGGTGATACTAAACCAAATACCAAGATAGACATTTATTTATATGCACAGTTTTGTAATAAAGATCATCCAATTGGTTATTGGCAGGTGAACTCTAATGTTTACATGATGTGACTTAGGGTGAACTAGAAGTATGTCCCAAGACCAAAGCTCCAGATCCTCTGGAAAGGAGACAAATGCATGTAGTTTATGATGCTCTGTCTTCTCACTCTTCCCTCCTGTTGTAATAGAGGTTTAGCTTCCTTCAAATATAACCCCACCATGTGTTCTCTGCTCGTCCTTTTCAGGAACAGACAAAATCTTGGCATGTTGTTTTTAAAGTACACATTTATGGAAGTGTGCCAGCAGGTGGCAGTTTAAAAGGTAATCTTTCTGTAAATAGCATCCCTAAGCTGTCCTGGTAGTTAAATACATATTAAAACAAAACAAAACAACTATAAGTTAAAATAACATTCAGATTATTTCAGGCTGATGTATTTTTAAACAATATTTACAATATCACCTAGAGGCTTAGGTAGGAATTAAAGAGAAATGTAAAAACTGCACCAATTTTATAGCAAAATATCTGTGCATTTAAAAAGATCATATAACTACACATTATCCAAGGAAAAGGGACCTTTACCAAGGGGTTCACATAAGCACAACATAAATGGCCGCAGCCCATTAGCTCTCTCCTTCCTCCCCCTGGTCTACAGGACACTGCTTATCAGCAAACGCACATCTTAACAATATGTTCTTTACAATTAAAACATTTCCTTTGAGCCCTCATCTGCTTCTAGACACTAATTCTTTTCATTCTGCCTTTGCTTCCTTGAGGATTTTTGAGAATATAAATTTGCTGGTTGTGAAACCACCAACACTCTTGGAAACCATACAAATGATTTCTCTTTTTTAAAATATCGACTGTCCACTTGACATCTCCATCAGGGAGACATACAGGCATCTGCAATTAAAATACCCTAGAGAGAATCCTCTAATCCTGTCCACTCTGCGATCATCTGCGCTTCTTCCCACCGTCCCATTCCAGTTCCTGGCATTGTCTCATTACTGATTGCCAAGAGGTATTCTTGGTACTTCAACCAATATTGACAATTCTGCTTCCTAAATGTTACTCCAACATGTTTTTTTAAAATCTTGTCTCTTACACCCCTAATCTATGCCTCAACATCTCTTGGGTGAAACACCCAAATGCCTCTTCACTGTCCACCTGCCACCCTGGTCATTTTCTGTTCTCTCTCGCTGTAACCAGAGTGCTCTTGTACAAATACAAATTGGTTGTGTAATTTCCCTGCTGAACACCCTTTCATGACTTACTTCACTCTTGGAAATGGGCCTCTGGGACCCTTTCTGGTCTGCTCTGCTGCTTACCCACCCTGGCTCACCTCTCACCACTGTCCTCCAAACTCCACAGGGCAGGCACTCCTGCTGTTTTTCAGTCTTTGGAATGTGTGGGCTCTTTCCCACATCTCACTTTCCATATATCCTGCTTCCCCTCCCTGGAGCAGCTCTGTGCCTGGTTAACTGCTGCTCACCCTTTAGGGCCCAGCCCTCTCACCCTTCACCCCTCACAGTTACTCTCATGGCATTCTGCATTTTTCTTCTTACCATTCTGCGCCTATGTAGTTATTCAGACAATTGTGCATTAATGCCTATTTTCCTCCACAAAATTGTAGGTTTGATGAGGTCAGGGACTGTGTCTTTTGGTTCAAACAAAAATGAAGTGACAGGTATACAGTGAGCTCTCAAAAATACATGTTGGGCATATGAAAGTGATGGCCGGTAATTAAATATCTGTCATGTGGCAGGCACCGTAGTGCTGGTGTACGTGCTGCTTCACCTAATCTTTACTCCCTTCCCAGTGAAGCATTATTTCTGTATGTAATCCCATACCAGTGAGCTGAGGACAGCCTGAAGGGAATGGAAGCACAGCTAAGAAATGAAGGGGGCTGGAGAGCCACTTAGACCCTGGCATGTGTGGAGAAAGATTTCTCATCCCAAACTTCAAGTTAGTTGGGATTCATTAACAGTGTACAAAAGTAATGAAATAGGTGACAGGCTGTAGTTTAACACTTGACCTTAGATTTGTGAAAATACATATTCTTCATTTTTTTTTTTTTTTTGAGACGGAGCCTCAAGCTATCCCCCTGGGTAGAGTGCCATGGCATCACAGCTCATAGCAACCTCCAACTCCTGGGCTCAAGGGAGTCTCCTGCCTCCACCTCCCAAGTAGCTGGGACCACAGGTGCCCACCACAACACCCGGTCATTTTTTGGTTGCAGCCATCATTGTTGTTTGGCGAGCCCCGGTTGGGGATTCGAACCCGCCACCTTAGGTATATGTGGCTGGCGCCTTAGCCGATTGAGCCACAGATGCCGAGCCCATATTCTTCATTTTTAGGTCTTCTGGGGCTTGAAAGGTCCTTTTCATTTCTTTTTTTTAATTTGAGACTTGAACCATTTGAGCAAGCAGATTACTATCATGCTCCTTCTGTTAAATAGCAATGCTAAGTTGTTCACTCTGGATTCTTTGAGGTCTTGGGGACAGACCAACAGAATCACACCATCTCTAGCATCCTTGGATTAAAAATAGCAATAATAAAGAGAGCCCGAGATGAGCGAAGGCACTGATTCTTTTCTATTTTTATGAAAACAGCAGCACCTTCTGGTATTTTCCTTTCAGAATTTGAGATGCAGAGGATTGATCTGATACACTTGGTAATTGTACTTAAAAACCTTCCTTATTAAATGGATTCAAAATATTTTTGAAGAACAGATGGTGTAGACTAGAGGAAGAAATAAACATTGTTATGTTAAACATTTTATTGATCAATTAAAATATCATAATTTAAAATGTTGATTCTACTAGGGGAATTGTGCGTCTGTGTGTGATTGAGAAAGACACCAGCGAGAGTGTATGTGGGGAGTGGGAGGGGACTCGATCATCCAAAGTTTAAATAGGCCTCTTCCCACCAGGTGAGAGTGAGAAAAGCTGTTTTCCTCTTTCCCCTTCCTTTCCTCTCTCTCTCACGCACACACACCCGACCCAGGCGGGCAGATGTTTTTTCTTCAAGGTGTTAGGAAACTGGCATTTAGTCTTGAATCATGGGCCTCTGGGCATTTCGAAAACTGCCTTTTCTGCCTATTTTTAAGACCAGTTTGAAAAAACAATGATAGGCAGGACAGAACAAAGAAACCACCTGTGTGGTTTGATGAAAAAGGCAGGCTGTACAGTTGGCAGCTCTTTGTAAAGTGTTTGTTTATAGAGGGAATGCATCCTTATCTTCTAGCTCTTCTTTGTTCTGCATTTTCTACAAGAGAATAAGCTTGAGAAGTGAATGCCACCTCAGTAAATTAGTCTACTTGGCACTCATTTCCAGTCACATTAATCTTTCATCCCTGTGAACTTGTTTATGTATGAAAGCCTCCATTCTATTTCAGGAGTACTTTGCTTGGGTAGATCATCCATTTTTATAAATTAAGATAGGCTGGTGGAAAAAATTGTTAGATTCTCCAAAAATTAAATAAGACCACAAAGGAAAGAAAACACCACCAATCATTGCATAAAATGTATATTTAAAGTAGCTACAGTACTCACTTTGGAGCTAAAAATACTCTTTTAAAAATGGAAAATTAGATCATTTCATAGTGATTCGAGTGACATTAAAATTTACTTTTTCTTTGGTTCCCATATTTATAGGAAAATATTAAGACCAAGGCTGAATGGAGAAACAAATCCATTAATGATAGAAGATACAGGAAAATAACAAACTCACAACCAGTCCTTGTATGTCCTGCCCTGCCTTTGCATGCCATTGCTCTCAGTCAGACGTCTGAACTGCCCAAAGTTGGTATAGGCTGGGTTCCTGACAATAGCAGGGTTGTAGTGGGAGCTGTCTTCACCACCTAAGTTATGGGGCCAAATACAGTGAGTACCATACAAGCAGTGGGTCTGCCTGCCCTAAATTATGCTTCTTCATGTGACCCCATCATTATTCCCAGGATCTGTGCCCTTTGCCCTTGATCTCATTTCTATAGGATTTAGACAAGTGTTAGACCCTTGGAATGTTCCACAATGGTGACCTTGATTCCCTAAGTTTGCAAGGGAAAAGAAGTGAATTTAAATCCAGTCCTGCAATTATTTGGAAGGCTTTGTTCCTGTGGTAGTCAAATTATTCCTGGTACAAAAAAAGCTCTAGCCATGTGTCAGAGACATCTGTCTTTCAGTTTGGCTCAGGTTTTCTGGTCTTAAGAGTAGCTACTGCATTTGTAATAAAAGACCGAATCTTCTTTGTTGTCATTTTTGCTGTTGTTGCATTTAGTGCACAGAGAAATTAAGGAGATTAACCTTAGTGTTAATTTTCCCGATAGTATTTCTAAGGCTTTTTTCTTCTAATTGTCAAAACATGATACTTTTAAAAAACAAAAAACACTGCTTGGCAAAAGATACTAGGATAAAGATGGTGGGTGTTTAGTGTTTGATAGATGAACAAGTGGTTAGAGGGTGTAATTCGGAACCAAGAGGCACCACCCCATGGCTGGTCCTGAGCCCCTATGGGGGGAAAAGCAGTCTTTAATTACATCTGGAACTCATTAATTCTTTTTGGAGCCTCTTTCCAGATCAGCTCCCCCATCAGCCTCCCATTGAGCAACAGAAATTCCAGATGGTTCCCTCCATATGCTAGTAATCATTCTCTCAAGTAGGATAGATTGGTCATTGACAAAACAGGATGGGATAGCTGTGGCCCAGGCAGGACAAGGTGAAAAGCACTGGGCCATGATTAAATTCAAGGTGATCCATCATTTATGTTTATGATGTGGGTTGTACGAATACCATTTCTGAGTGATTGCTTTGAGGTATCTCGAGTAATTTTATGGAAAGGTTGCTACTTCTAGAGAATGTGGCTTATGGTGCCAACTTCCTATACCTGGAAGAGTGGGAAAAGCTCTGTGTCATTATACCTGAGGGCTAGTGAGTGTGGACCTGCCAATGAGCTACTCTGAGGGCTACTTTATGGTAAACTCTTTGTGTCACTTGCAGCTAGAGCTGAAATCTCTTCTAATGTGATACAGGGGGAATTTGTTTATAAAAAATTTCCATAAGGTGTCTGTTTTTTCCATTTTATCAGACTTTTGTTTTTATGTGCAGATTCATAGACTTTCCGGTTTAAAGTAGCTGGGAGTGAAGATAAAGTCAACTTTTATAATATAGTTCAAGAGTATATTATCATTTCAAGTATATCATATTTATTCATATATCTGTCTTCACCTGATGATAGGAAACATCTTTCACTCATCTCTGAATTCTCATCACCTAATAAGATTTGGTACATTGTGAGAAAGGAAAGGAAAGAAAAAGAAGAGGTGAACAGATGGATCCAGGAAGTTTATAAGTATAAAGTGTGGCACAGAAGACATCTGAGCTGTGTTTCTACTTTTCTCTTCATCCTAATACTTGTCTTATGACAGCTATTGAATTTTATGAGTATGCATGTGCATTTGTGTTATTTGATGTTGTTTTTCTGTACCCACTATGTGCTGGATATTGTCCTAGGTCCCAAGAAAATAAGAATGAGAAGATAAGGTATAGTCTCTGTACTTGGGGATTAAAATAAGTAGTCTGTCTGATTCATGGGAAATTTGTTGATATATTTGGAGTCAGTAGGCAATTAAAAGGAAAAATTTCTCCTAAGAGGATACGTGGTAAAGAACAAAGGGATGAATTTTAAATTGTGTGTACGTGTCATATATTAGCCACAAAGCATGTTCAAAACCAAAATCACCTGCTATCATACATTTATGTGTATATGTGAATACTCTGTGGATGAGAGAAAGAATTTATTGAACTAATTTTATTGTTTTATACAATCAGGTTCAAGAGCTTACCATTGGTAGAATGGGCCATAGATTCCAACAGTCACAAAGTATTTGTATAGAACTCTTTTTTTTAGAGAGAATCTCTGTCTCTTTGCTGGGCTGCAGTGTTATCATCATTGCTTGCTACAACCTCAGACTCCTGGCCTCAAGAAATCCTTCTCAGCTTCCTATGTAGCTAGGACTATAGCCATGTGCCACCAAACCTGGGCAATTTCCTCTATTTTTAATAGAGAAGGGGATCTCACTCTTGCCCAGACTGGCCTTGAACTCCTAACCTCAAGGGATCCTCCCACTTCAGCTTTCCCGAGTGCCAGGATTACAGGCATGAGTTACCAAGCCCGGCCTACAACTCTTATTTATAAAGAATATTTAAGGACTCTTATTTTAAAGGATATTTTCTTTAAATAATTTTTATCTTAAAGTCTTGAACTCACAAAATATATGCTAAACCTAGAACATTCTCTAGGTATTTTGCTCCTTTGTTTGCATGTTTTGAAAACTGGTACACCTTTGGGGGGCAGGACACAATTATATGAAGGTCTTTATCTAACAAATGCAGTCAGTGTAACCTGGTTCTTTGTTCCCTCAATGAATCCCCAACAATAATAATATTAATAAGAGAAAGAAAATTGCCAGAAATGAGAGATATATATGTATTTTACCTGTGTAGCCTTGTCATTCATTTTGTACTAGTTGCTCACAAACTCACAAAATTAGGATATGTGGGGAATTGAACTCAACAGATCTGGGTGACATTTGTTCAGTGTTTTTATCTTCAACATTAAAATAAGCCCTAAGGATTTAAAAAAAAAAAAAAGAAGGATTGTCTTTTCCCTTGAGGAAGTAACAGTGGGAGATAAAGACATAATTACACCGAGGATCAGCCCATAGGCAGACACCTTCTTACACACACTATGTGTATATATTTGAATAATGTGTTGTAGTGCTCTTATAGAAATGTGTACAAAGTGTCATTGGGTATGAAAGAGGAAGGTTGTTTCTCCAGGGGGAGTGGTGGAGCCACTAAGGGGAGGGAATAGCTTACTAACAGAACTAAAGCTGGTACAGCATCCTAAAGGACTTCTACCATGCTCTGAGAGCCACTAAGCCACATCCAACTGAGAGCAGAGGGGACAGAGAGTGCATGCAAAGCTATGGACTGCCCAGAGATGTCATGCTTTAATTCTGCCTGTTTTATAGGCAATAGCTCAGATGCATGGCTTCATGGAAACTGTAGTCTGTGACTATAGGAGAAAAGGAGAAATGTTGGCTTACAACCCTATAGTCTCTGCCATAGGAGAGCATAGTCTGTCTAATAACTAGGGAAGCAGGCAGGGACATGATAAGTTACTTTGCTTGGACAGGGGCTTAAGAACAGCTTGATGCATTGTTTCCTAGAATGAAAGATTATGCCCACAAAAGAATTCTTTAAAAATCTTTGTATGTGTCAGTGATTATGGTATTTGATATTAAAGCAGGAACCTTTATTATTTGATATTTTTAATTATATTGAACTACTACCAAGCTTCAGAAAGTAACACTCAATGCTTTGACATACATGAAATATTTACTGTTCTAAATGGTGAGACCCAACCATAAGAGGGACTTTACCTAACAAATGCAATCCGTGTAACCTGGTTCTCTGCACTCTCAGTGAATCCTCAGCAATAAACAGTAAGTAAGCAAATGAGAATATTTTATTCATATATTACTCTACACTTATTTTAAGACAAAATCCATGATGTTTTTCTTCTCAAGTTATATTGAAATGACTTTTATGAAAGTGGGGATGCAGAATACTAGTTTTCCGTTTCCCAGGGAGCTCTACACATGCCATGCTAATGGACCACAGTGTGGGCAATGAGAATAAGCATTTACTGAGTAAGCACATGGACTTTGCCGTACTCAGTGGAAGTTAGTGAACTGCAGATGGCTTACTAGTATTGAATGTGTATTTTAGATCTTTTGACTCATTTAATCCTCACAAAAATTCTGTGGATGAGGCAGATACTTTTATTATTATCCCCATTCTACAGATGAGGTAACAGGCGCAGAGAGAAAAAGTTGTAGGCTTGCATGGCTACTCAGTAGCGGAGCTAGGATTCATGTCCAAATACCTGCCTTTGGAGGTCAAGGTCATAGTACATTTACCGTTCTACATCTCCCTGAAATAGAACCAAAAGTGAACAACAGGTACGAAGGGCAGGGGGCTCATTGGATCTGTGTATCTGCACTGCAGTAGGCTTAGGGCAACTGTGAGGTACATAGCAATGCATTTTGACCATAACACTTGATGCGTTAAACAATGACGGTGTTTATTAATCGTATGTTTTTTTTCCTTTCAGTAAGGCTTAGCCTTTGGACTATTTGTTCTTTTAGTTTCTGTAGCTGTGCTGGCATAGGTAGTGTACACAGCTTTTGAACTTCTAGGAGACGCCCGGGATAAGTTGCCAGAAGAAAGAAAGTGATTCTTCTTTTACTCATATATCTGAGCAATTTCTTTTTCTTCCACAGACAGGACTGTCCTTGTGGATACAGACCTTCCATTCCTCAGAGGCCTCTATGTGATGGGGACTTTAGATTTCCCTGTGGACAGAAGCAATGTTCTGAGTGTGGCGTGCATGGTCATTGCAGGCGGGGAGCTGAAAGTCGGTAAGGCACAAGCATGGAGAGTGCATTGGGAATTACACTCTGGAGAAAGTGCTCTGGGAAATGGGTGGTATTATCAAGGCAGTTGCTTAATAGGGTTTGGGGAGGGCTGAGCCAAGGAGTGAGTTTACTAGTGAAGCTCTTCCTTGGCAAGCTTTAGAGGTGGCCAGAGGTGAATTGTGTTCATTATTCTGCCAAGCCTACACACTGCCAGCAGGCCATGTCTCTAGCCCCAGGGTGCCTATGTTGCTGTCCATTGCAGACTTATTTATGCTCCTCAGGCTACAGATCAGTTCTCCCTTTATAATAGACCTGTGGCTCACTCTTCCAGAAGATATCATAGGATAGATTTGATATTTTCTGATCAGCTAACTTACAATAGGATTTCAATCATTGCCTTAACTTAGTTCCCTGGGAAACCAGACTTCAAAGTATTATTTAAGGTCCTTTATCCACAACTGCTGAATTGCTTTTCAAAAAGACTTTCCTAATTTTCAGTCTACCTATTTCTCAGAGTTAGAAAATCCCCTCGCTCTTCCTGGCATTGCCCATAAACACAACTTTGTTTGTATAATTTTTCTGAAAGCCTGGATGAAAATACCGTTCCTAGGTGGGACCTGACGTCCTCTGAACAGTGAGATGAGTATAGCCCTGGAAAGCAGGGCTCTAAGTGAGATGGTGTGGGCTCCAATCCACCTCCACTTACTTGCTGTTTAACCTTAAGCAGGTCAACCTCTGGGGCCCTTCATTTCTTCATCTGCAACATACATGTGTTAACAACAGAACCTTTCTCAGAGGGATGTTGAAATCATTGACTATAACTGAGTGCTTGGGATAGAACAGGTGTTCAATAAATGTTAGTTTATCTGTCAGAGTGCCTACAGGAAATGGATATCATACGAATCTGACAATTTGAGGTTTACGGAAAGGAAAAATTCAAATGAGATGGGGCATATTTTGGGGCTAGGAAAGTTGGGTTCTTACTATCCCTTGTTATAAAGGGGAGAGAAAATGAAGTCATTACTGGAATCCAGAGATGGACAGGGATGTCTGCAGGGGTGAAAAAGGGTCCACCTGTCACTGTCAGCCAAATATAGAGAAGATGGGGATTTGATCCCATAAGCTTGATTGTCAGAGAGCCAGCAAGCTGAGAACAGCAAGAGTTGTTCTCTCAATTCTATTCTTCCGCAGTTACAGTTCTAACAGTTTTTAAATGGGATTCAAGGCACTAAACCTAGAAAATTTTAGCTTTATCTAAAAGAATCCCCCATGAAAACAACATAGAAGTGAACTTCACTCTAAGAACATAATGGCACTTACTTCACGGTGTTACTACCTCCCCCCAGATCTCTTCAGATAAATATCCTCACAATCATAGAGAAAGCTTAACTAGATAATCTTGGAAAGTATGTGGGGAAAGAACGTGGGCTGGGCAAAGCGAGTCAGCTGTACTACTCCAGCTTAGCTTGTTAGACTCCATCTTTTTGGCTGCTTTTCTGGCTTCCTGTAGATGAATGCCAGACAGAAGCACGGCCTTTCTGTGGCTGAGACTCGGTCAGTACAAGGAGGGAACCAGGGGTACAAATATCTTGACTTCGCTCTCTTGCCTCCCTCCCTTGTGCTGCTCATGTTATCATTTGGGACACCCGACTGGAAGTCAGAGTAGAGGAGAAGTCACTGATACTGTACAGATAGATCAGCAGCATCCTGGGCACGGTAGACAGGGCGGAGTTTAGAAATGGAAGAGTCAACAGAAGCTCTCCAGCGTAGGCAGCTTCTGGGTGTCACACCCGATACAATCCTTGCTTTAATACAGCCAACGATTAATCTACCTTATTTCTTCCCCAGCTGTTTCAGGTTGTTAGTCCTGCCAACTATATTTTCAGCTCTAACTTTCACTCTTTGTTGTATGTTCTGCCGTAAACACACATCTCTGCATTATACACGTGTGCAGGGCTGATTTTGTTTTGCCTTGGGCTTTAGGGAAATTTAAGCACAATAATTTTTACTTATCTCTATTTTTATTTTATTTTTGTTATTTCAGTCTATCTTTTCACACGGGGGAAATCCTTCTGGATTCAGAGATTTTCCACCCCGATCACTACCATTTGCCCATTTATTTTAATAGTCTATAAAAATCTTCATCTAATTAATATAACTATTACATGAAATTGAACTTTGTTCTTATTATTAAGAAACTTATTGCAGATTAACATCGTCTATTGCTGTGCTTGGTTTTCCTTGTTTTGAAAGTTACATGTAACTTTTGGAGGCCACTTACTACTGTAATGTATAGCTCATTGCCTGAAAAAAGTCTGTACCTTTGAAGAGGAGTGACACTGGGTCACTTCCCAGTTTTACTTGATGCATTTCAAATCTCATTTTAAAACTTCTCCATTCCCAAGTACATTTTTTACCCATCACTAGATAACAGTGTATTCTGTACTCCCTGCTTCATCCATGTGTTCCAGGCCTAAAGGTTGCTTCCTGGAACCCATCTGCCCAGTCCTATGTGCATTATGCCTGAAGGAAGACTTTCAACCCATCTGTCCAATTTTACCACACCCTAAAGAAATCCCAACATGAAATAGATAATAAGACTAGTTAGTAAACCAACTTAATAGATGTGGACACTGGCACAGAGTGCTGCCAGAATATGCCTGCTATCTGATGCCATTTGATCCAAGTCCCAACGTTGTGGAGTTATATTTCTTGGTGGCCCTGCTTTTAAGGCAACTGGCGCTGGCAAAGGTATCAATCGACTTTTAGTAGAGCAGAATCACACATAGGATGGTAGAATTAGAAAGGAAGTTCAAGATCAAAGCTTTGCTTAGAGGGCTACAGCTGTATCACAAATGCCAAACTCAATTTTATTCTTTGTTCAGTGCTTGTCTCATTAGTCTGATAATACACTTGCGATAAGCTTAAAGCATTTCACTTGTGTGTCCATGCTTTCATTCATCATGTGTTTACTTAGTGCCTATCATGTGCCAAATACCATGTAAGATACCGGGTGTGCAAAAATAGAAATCATGAATGCTAGCTGTCAAGAGGCATCTCAATAAAACAGAGGGGACAAATAAGTAAAAATGCAACGGGAAGGGTCATATCTTTCAAACTGGAGGGAGCTTAGAGATAAAGGAAAAGATGAGAACAAGCGTGTGTTTATAGACACGCATCCTACCTTCAGGAAATTGGAATGGGTATGCCTGAATTGGAGGATTTTCATAGAATAGTGGTAGCAGATGAAGCTTCTTTGCCTTATCCTCAATGCAATGGAATTTGGATTTTATTATAAAGGCAATGGACAGTCACTGGATAGTTTTAAGCAGGGAAGTAATATGATTAGATTTGGTCTTAGAAAGATTAGTCCTGCCTGTGTGGGGGATGTATATGAAAGGAACACAGTAAACAGTAAAAAGGATATCGAAGTGTTTCAGGAAAGAAATTTTAAGGCAAGGGTGTCCAATCTGTGACCTGTGGGCCACATGCTGTTTTTGTGAAAAGTGTTTTGCTTACGTGTGGTGTCAGATATCACAAAAAGTGTACACAGACGCTTTTGTTTTTGTTAATCAGCTTTTATTAGGTTTTGTGTATTTACTGTGTGGCCTAAGACAACTCTTATTTTTCCAATGTATGGCAGAAAAAGAATCCTGTAAGGATTGAATTAATGTACTGGAGGTAAAGAGGTAAGAATGAATTAGAGAACTGCCAAGGAGATAAAAATCACTAGAAAATAATGACCATTTTTTCTAGGATACATCCAAGCTTTCACTGGACGCTTTCAATGGGGAAATAGCCTAGCCATACAATTTTAGTTGAGTGACCCTGGGCAAGTTAGAGGAACTAGCTCTGTGTTTCTATATCCTTTTCTTTAAAGTGGAACGACAATGTGAGAGGTCCCTTAAGAGATGAATGTACCCTAGTTCTCAACTTCCAGTGCCAAGAATGTGGACCTTGGCACAAAGTGCTGCCAGAATATGCCTGCATTTTGGCCACTTTTCTGGCTTTGTGCAGGTGGTATCCAGACAGAAGTTTATAGGGAACATCATGTGTTTCATAATGTAAGTTACATTTTAAGACCTGAAATGTTGCTTTATACAACATTTGGTCTCCACTGGTGCCTACCTGATGATGGAGTGATCACAAATACTAAATAATCACAGGCAATATACATTTATTGCAGAACAAAGCACATCAAACATAAGGAGAATATGTTTCCAAGAGGACAAGTAGATTTGTGAGAAAGAGCCCATGAGAGAAGATCAGTGCTAAATATATATATATTTCATATATATATATATATATATGAGTATCATATATATGAGAATACACACACACATATATTTATAAATAGAAAAGAGATATCAGCCCAAATGTGAAATCGAAGGTATGAATAAAATTGACCAATCAGAGTTTTGAAATACAGAAGAAAAATTAACCAAAGATGAAATTTTGAGGAGGACCAGCCCGTTTGAAGGATGAGAGTGGTAGATGATCTTAGGAATGAGTATGGAAGAGAAATAGCTCTTAAATTAAAAGAAAATGAAATAGGAAAAGTAATTTATGAGAAAGAAGGAGTACCCAGAGAAAATTAGCCATCTCATTCTGGCTTTGTTTTTTATAATGGCTGATAAATATAGTTTTGACAGAAAACATTACTTTATATGTAGAACAAATAAAAAGAGAATACTGATTGCTTGGGGTCAGTGACTTTTAATAAGCTCAATATCCGCTTGGTGCCTGTGGCTCAATTGGCTAAGGCACCAGCCACGTACACCTAAGGTGGCGGGTTCGAATCCCCAGCCCAGGCCCGCCAAAGAACAATGATGGCTGCAACCAAAAAATGGCCGGGCGTTGTGGCGGGCACCTGTAGTCCCAGCTACTTGGGAGGGAGAGGCAGGAGACTCACATGAGCCCAGGAGTTGGAGGTTGCTATGAGCTGTGATGCCATGGCACTCTACCCAGGGGGGTAGCTTGAGTCTCCATCTCAAAAAAAAAAAAAAAAAGCTCAATATCATTTATCTATAATTTAACAACTTTATTTTAGCTTTCCCATCATCTGAAGTATTACTGAACATACCAAATCTCATGCTGAAAATGAACAGTTGTCCATATTCAGAATGTTGTCATTAAAATTCTATAGGATTTCTTTCTTGAACAATTTGCTTTCATTTATGGAATGAAAAAATAAATATTCAGGTGAAATTAATTCCTCTGATATGATGATTTTTCAAAGGTTTATTTAGAAATTTTTTCCTCCTCCCTCTCCATCTGATTCTTCCCTTTCTCTTTCATTGAATGCCAACTCAGTGCCAGACATTGTCCCTGGGACTTGCATATTCAGCAGTGAGCAAGACAGATAAGGTTTCTGCTTGTGTTGTTTTGTTAAAGGAAATAGGCAATGAAATAGTAAAAGAAATGTGCAAGATATATTTATATGGCGATACATACTCTGAAGAAAACTGAATAGAAAAATGAATTGAAGAGAGGTCTAGGTTGGATGTTGGCCGCCAGAGAGTAAGGTACTTCATAAAGACATTTCTGAAGTTAGTATGACCTCCGAACATACAGACAAGAAGAAGTTAGACTTACAAAGAGAAGTTCAGACCAGAGGAAAAGCTAGTGTCAAGTCCTAATTTAGGAAGTTGTTTTGAAGACTCATGAAGCAGAGAGGCAGCCACTGTAGTTGGAAAATAGTGAATAATAGTAAGTTTATAGGGAACATCATACGTTTCATAATGTAAGTTACATTTTAAGACATGAAATGTTGCTTTATAAAGTATTAAAGAGAAAACAAGTCCAAATTTTGCTGAAAGTTGATATTTATTGATAGTCTCGAGAGTATGGCTTTTAACAAGTCAGAAATTAACTGAGGACTTTTATAAATACAGCATTTTCAGTGACCTGAATTATAATATTAGTTTAGCAACTTATTGTAAAACCTCTCAAAAATTCCCCAACAGCAGATTCATAGCTATGATATTGCAAAGCTCTGTGATTGTGCGCGTCGTCTGTTTCACTGTTGATAAGGAAACAGACCCAGAGAGATTATTGATTTTTTCCAAGACCTCATCTAGCAAGTGAAGAATAGGACCTGGATTGGGGGTTACTTTCATTACCTTAAATACTCATTTTTGATGTCTTTGCCCAAGGACTACCTTTACTGTGATTTCTTTCCTGTCTTCATTTAGTAGATTTCAAATGTGTCTTTTCTTCTGGTTCATTCAGCTTATTTATAATGTCATTGATGCCTTCATTCTATTGCTATGAAATGTATGTTTTTGTGAATGTTCTCTCTCTATTAAACAATGAACTTCTTCAGAACCCTAGTACCTGTTCTGTAGTAGGATTCTAATAATGTGCTGTATTACTAATATATGCATAAATGAATATGAATACCTACGTTTGTCTTTCAGTTCAATGCCTTTTTCTTGTAACACATATGGTCTCCTCATACTTAAATGTCTATATTTGTGTGGAAGAAATGAGAATGTTAGTGTTTAAATGACTACATTGTGTTTCTCCACTAATTAAAGGAACAAAGCAAATGAAAAACTTTGAAAAAATTGGTGATTTCATAGAACTCAAAAGTATTTTAAATTTTTATAGTCTGTCTAGGACAAGAATACTGATTTAAAAAAAGAATCCTCAGTTCAAAGCCTTTCAATAAACATTGTTTTAAATGTTTGTCCATAAATAGCTGTGTGAACCCATTCCTTTTATGTGTTTCCTTTTAAATGAGACATTGTTCTTGTGCTTTAGCATGTTTTTTTTTTAATTTTAGATGTCAAATGTTCAACTTAATGAAGACTGTTGTAATATTATACTTCAAAAATTAGAAACAGAAAACTCTTTTGTAATAGTTTATAGGAAGAATTCAGAGAGGGATAACCAGTAATAATAAATGTATATAATTTGTTATAAATAATAAAATAAATATATGATTACACATAAACAATGTGAACTAGAAACACAGTTATACAAATCTATATAATTCATTTGCATTATATGTGTACATTTGTATAATAAATACTCCTGTGGATATTTAAAACTTAACAGAACCTTCTTTTATCCCTAAGTCAGCAAGATATGCACCGGCCATAGGCTTCTTTGGGGACACAGCACTTCATTTTTTTCCTCTGGCCTGGCATGTGATGCACTGCCTAGTCATTCAGTAATTATGTTGGAAACTTGGGCTTTATCTTAAAACTCGTCACATATTGCTTTTCAGGGCCAGTGATGGGTGTTTGCTAGCTCTGTCTCCCATTTGTAGCCAAGACCCTAAGGTCATCATTAGCACATGCCTTTGATTGTCAGGAAATGAAGTGCTAGGTATATGGATGTTTCTTTCATTGCTTCCGTGAGTGGGACTTTCTAAATCCTAAAGAAGAAGAAAAATCCATACACAGTTTATTGCCTTATAAACTGACAGTTCAGTAAGGCTCATTGGATGATTAAGTAATAAGAAGGAGAAAAACCTGAGAAAAGTGTAGATTAAAACATATCCTCCAGCCTAAAGCCACAATACCCACTAGTCAGACCCATTTAGCAGCCAGCGAGAATCTTATAGGTGATATTTGTTTAAAAATAATAGATTAACTAAAAATCAATCCTCTTTCAAGTTGATAACTGGAAAATAATACAAATGCCTACACATTTAATACGTAAATGTAAGTATGTTTACACCAACGTTCTCTAATGAGACTAATAGTCAGCTGATAAAATAAAAAGGTGATATGAAAGGGATATGAATTTTAAATATTGTACTTATTTAACTATAAGAGCAAAAGGGACACATCTAAAAGGGACAAAAGCTTTGTCCCTTACAGGTGAGTAAACACTGAACTATATCTGTGCTTGGAGAGTCCTTAAGACTGGCAGCCAATAGTCAAATAATATGTATTTCAAAATGGGATGAAGATTTTTCTGATGGATATTCATTCTCTGAAAAACCTCACATTATATTTAAATATACATATATTTTTTAAGCTAAATACTAATACAAATAAAGGTTCTTTCCTATCGTGCCATCACGTGGTCTCCACTATACACATTTGCTGTACCCATTATTACTTTAGTATTTTAATATTTTCTAAATCAGGGTATCCTAAACTGTAGTTTGGAATCGTGAACCTCTATCACAGCAACATAAAATTTCTTAGAGTTTCATTAATTTTATTTAATAATGAAAAACTTAATCTCAAAAATTATTAAGTATTTTTAGTAATTCAGTTTGCATGGGTAGAAAAACAAAATCATTTTAATAAAGAAGGTGAATAAGTGAATGACCTTGGTCATTTATTTCCTTAGCCAGAAAACACAAGAGTGTTTCAGTTGGAGAGAAATTGTCTTTGTTTTCTCTACAATTCCTTAGACTGGACATTCAAATAAGGGATCACTGAATATTTTTGCTTTGAAATGTCTAGTTTCTTGTACACTAGGAATTGTACACTAGTAATTGGACATTACTCTTTGGGAAGAGCTTGCCTTATTTTTTAAACCTTTCCAGAATGAAAGGTTAATTTTGAAATAAATGTCAGATCTCCATTGTTACAACTACTATTTTTAACTACTACACCAAGATTTTTTAAAATGTGCATTATAGATAGACACTGTACTATAAACTATTGACAAGCTCTAAATCACTTAATTCTCACAAAAAATGGATGCCCTTACTGGGCCTATATTACTGTTGGGGAAACTCAGGCTTATAGCAATGAAGTCATCTGCTCAATTTTGTACCTAAAGTTGAAAGGGTTTTTATACATTTTTACAAGTGGTAAATGAATAATATTTCAATATTTATTTTAATATTCTATTGTTGATAAATTGAGAGCCTTCATTGAGTATAAAAATCTGTCAGCCTTAATAAAATCTCTCTCCAAAGGAATAGACATTATTATTTGATGATACCTACTGATTTTTATAACCAGTTCTTACTTTATTGGGCTGCAAGTATCTTCTACTCTCCATTTATTTTCAGATGGAAACAATTCTATTAGGGAAGGGCATTTTAGTGATAAGTGTGTCAAAAGTACACTGGAAATTAAAAGCCAATTCAGAAAAATATTATATACTACAATTTAATTGGTTTATTGCTATTAATATTTGCTAGCTTGAGTCTCTGATAGTAAGAACATTCTGGAGTCCTTGGTCTGAACAAAATAGCTATCACAAAGTAAGAAAAAAATAGTTCTGCTCTAGATAGCAGCTCAATTTCCAATGTCTTAACCATATAACATACTTCTGAGGGTAGAGAAAAATGTGTAAAATTGATTTTGTGGCTAATTTCTTAAACCTGTGTTTTCTGTACAATCATGATATTTATGCAATTTTCAGATTAACTCAGAAGTATAACTATTTAAAAATAAAAATTTGTTACTTGCTTTGAATTCACTGAACAGCACTTGAAAATAGTATCTTCAGAAAATGTGTCTAAAATTTTGGCCACTTTCCATTTTTTTGTGATCAGCAAAACTTATTGATCTTAGAACAGGCTAGTCACTTTATAAATTTTTATTGAATGTGAAATATGATACACATGTACATAAAAATTTTATAAGATACGAACATGCAACTCAATTAAACACAAACTACTGAGTATGTAGTAAGATGTAATTATTGTTTAAATTTTTATTTCTCATGCTTCTAATGTAATTGAGCATTTTTATATTTTGTTTATTTGAGACTATTTTATTTTGCAAAGTAGCTATTCTCTTACCCCTTTTAACTAACACCTTATCTGTTTTATATTGATGTATTGAAGTCAGATATTTTTGAATGTATCTTTTGTTGGGTCTAAGGATTGCAAACATCATTTGTCTTTGTAGCTTCCTTTTTTATTTTCTTAATTGCATCCTTTGATGATTGGAAAACCTTTATTATAATACACTTCACTTTAAAAACTTTTTTATGAATTTTACGTTTTGATTGAACCATGGTCATGAAAAGTTGCTATGAAATTCCAATCCTTTTAGATTTGTTAAGTTGATTTATGTATTTATGATCAATTTTTCTAAGTGTCTCTGCATGCTCAAAAAAATATACATTCTTTATGGGTCCAGTTTTCCATCTATGCCCGTTGTGTCAAGTTTGCTAATTTTTTTTATTCAAACTGCTGTCTCCGTGTTGCATTTTTTTGTTTATTCTAGGAGCAGTTTTAGACTTTGCTGCTGTTATTATAGACGTAGCTGATCGTCCTTGTAGTTCTTTCAGTTTTGCTTTACATATGTTGATGCTATAATGCTAGGTGCATGTATGTTTAAAATTGTTATAACTTACTGGTGAAGATAGTCTTCTATTAATATGGAATATTTCTCTTTATTTCTAATTGTTCGTACAGGAGGATTGGTAAAAATTACCCTAGTTAACCACTTCTAGAATAAAATATTTCCAAATAAGCTTTGCTAGAAATCTATAGTTTCTTCTCTAAGCTGACTGAGAGAAGGCAGTGTCAAGTAAAGGCATTTAGGATATAGTTTTAGATGCATTGACATAAAACACAGTATTCTGGGATAGCCCATCAGGTTCACTCAACCCAGACGTATTTGACAAGGAAGAATCCCAGAAGAGGTGGTATTGGGCTGGGTTTGAAAGTAACGATTAACCATGAAGAAAAGGGAAGTGGTAGTGTTTCAGACAGAGGGCGCAGACACAAGGAAGCACATGGAATGCTTGGGAGTTTGTGTGGCTCCACTACTGAGCATGTCAAAAAACACCAAAGAGGGTAGAAGGAGTTCTAAATGGACAAACATGTTTCCAATTATTTGCTGGTTCAAAGAGTTTCCAAATGTTTGCTATTACAAATAAATACCATTATAGTGAAGAACTCTAGGCCTTGATCTTTGTTCATACATTATACTAGTTTATGTGTGTGTGTGTAAATATGATCTTTCTATGCTGCCCAAGCTGGTTTTGAACTCCTGTCCTCCAATGATGCTCCTGCCTCAGCAGCCCGGATTGCTGACATGAATCATATTCCTTCTTTAGAATTCTACTTCTATTTTGAAGTAGAATTATTGCAGCAAGGGGTACAGAAATTTTTATACACAAAATGGGAGGCATCTAATCCAAGATCATTGAAGGGTTTTAGAAATAAGTTACAGTGGAGCTGAGTTTGGGGGGATGATTCGGGGTTAATCAAGATGAAGCTAAAGAATATATGTGAAAAGGCTGGGAAATCTCATGGGCACGGAGGAGAGAGAGTTAGAGGAGAGGTAAATGATTCAGTATGGATTAGTTAGTTCAAGGGGTGGGGAGTTATGTCGGTACAGTGGGCTCTAGGGTTATATATTTCTAGGGGAAAGTTAAATGATTCGGTATGGATTAGCTTAGTTCAAGGTATGGGGAGTCATGGGGCGAGAGTGGGCTCTAGGTTTATATCTCCCTTCAAAAGTGATTTGCTTTATTACCTAAACCACAGAAATTTAGTTAATATGTAATAAAACATCCTTTCCCCTTTTTCTTACCTTTTGAAGTTCATGCAGTCCATTTGTACCATATTCTCCAAATCATTAGAATGGTTATTTTTCATGTAACACAACTTATTTTTCTTCCATCTCCCCAGGTGTTTTAGCATCTGGAACATATTGTTTCCCCTCCATTGCCCACCATCATGCTAAGGAATATCAACTTTTTACATCCTTTCTATTTCTTCATAGTCACATCTGCTAGGATGGTACTTATTAAGTCTGAGGTCCACCTTCCCCACTTGATAACTTTGTTCTGCTCCTTGCCTCAGTTTCCTAATGAGCACCTCAACAATATTCATCATATGTTGCGCAAATTAAATGAATTCATGCATGTGAAGACATCTGGAATGTCCTTGCAGCACAGTGACAATTATTTTCCCTCTCATCGTGAATACAGAACTCCAACCAGGTTTAATATGCCTCTCGCTGTAGTATAGAGCAGCTTGACAAAGGTGCTTAACCAAGGATAAACTACATGATCCTTAGCATCTTCTCTTAGAGGTGACTGCTCTCAGTTAGGGACAAATTCCATGCTGGAGAGAGAGCCTCACCCTTCTTTGATTGATAGATTTGAGACTAAAATGAGGATCTTAGCTTTCCAAGCTTTTCATTCGCCTGCTTCTGCAAGAAGCCTTGCCTTTGACTGTTAGAATACCCTGTATTTTCTTCCCTTCAGTTACCCTGGCCTTTTTTCTACATAGTCCCTATCCTCCATCTTTGCCTTTCCTTAAGTTACAAAAGGGAAGCCAAACTCTGGCCATTTCAGATATCAAAGATCACAGCAGGCTAACTAATTTTGCCCAGACTTTCTGTGCAATCTCCGCATGTGCTGCAGTTTTCGGTTGCATAATTGATTTAATCTTTGATTTTTAGAGGAGCACGGAACTCTTTTTGTGGGACTTTGCATACATTTCTCTAGGGCAAAAACTGTCCTACTTTTTTCTCTCTGGTATCTGTTTGTGCTAGGCCATTTTTTTCCCGCAAGACTCTAAACTACCCTCCGTGAAATAAATGAAATCACAGTTGGAAAACGGCTTACTGGACAGACTTATAACCGCAAGATAAGAGCTACGCCACACACACTTACTTAATAGTCTCTTCCTCCCTTGCTTCCCTGCTTTCTACTCCAACACGTCTTTGTTTTGGCTAAAAGGATGCGGATGCGTTAGCCTCTGAGCGGGGGAGTGGCATTACCTACACAGAGCAGCAGCATACCTTAGCCTCTTATTGGAGAGACACAGGCTTGCTTACCAACCGACCCTATGACTCTAGGAAGATTTACCTACCTCTTTGAGTTTTGTTCCCACCCGCCCCTACTACAGTAACAGCTGTGAAGCTTGGTCTATAAAGATAGGTATGTAGTAAGCTTCAAACCTACCTTGAGCCTTTTGGCTAACTAGGTATCTATGAAACGTCATCTGGAGGGAATGATTTTATGCTACGTGAATTACCACTAACCATAATGAAAACCAAAACAATTATTTTGTACTGAATTGCAACATAATTTTTAATTATGTTTTATTTTTATTTTTATTTTTGAGACACAGCCTCAAGCTGTCCCCTGGGTAGAGTGCTGTAGCATCACAGCTCACAGCAATCTCCAACTCCTGGGTTCAAGCGAGTCTCCTGCCTCAGCCTCCCAAGTAGCTGGGACCACAGGCACCCACCACAATGCTCAGCTATTTTTTGGTTGCAGCTGTCATTGTTGTTTGGCGGGCCTGGGCTGGATTCAAACCCGCCACCTTAGGTGTATGTGGCTGGCGCTTTAGCCACTTAGGCCACAGGCACCAAGCCTTTAATTATGTTTAAAACTGGAAAGACTTGTTTGGTAGGATATGGTAAACCTGTTTAATCCAATACATAATTTGAGGACTACCATCAGTTATTTTTTGTTTTTGCAGTTTTTGGCCCTGGCTGGCTTTGAACCCACCACCTGAGGCATATGGGGCCAACACCCTACTCCTTTGAGCCACAGTGCTGCCCATCAGTCATTTCTTAAACAATTGATGCTTGATAGTATTTTCTGTACTCTGGATACATTTTCCAAAGAAAATACCTTCCTTTGGTTCATACACGAATGCTATTTCAGCAAATTCCTTGAACAATTCCCTCTCACACAGTAAAAGTAACCAGGCTCTACTGTTAATATCAATAGAACGAGGTCAGAAGTAATTTCCATCTGCTATCTGTCACAACCTTGGGTGTTTATATGTCTTTATGCTGCCAAAAGAATTTAGTTTTAGAAAACAGCCTTTTGTTTAAGAAAACAGCATAAACAGACCTTTGTTAAAAATAGACTCTATTACTAAAATTGTATACATTTAGACAAATCTTTCAACCTCTGAGCCTCTTAAATGTGACTATTTAAAATTGGGAGAGGTTAAAATCATACTTGTCAGGTGCAATATGAAGATTAAATGCTAAACTGTATGTAAAGGAATTTGGGGATTACTTAGCCATAGACAGTGTATTGGGCAGGCTTTGCCATAGTAATGGTGTGTAACAAATAATCTCCAACTCTCAGCCGTTTACAAGAAGAAATATTTCTGTTTAGATTAAATGAGACTTGGCTTGTGTGTTCTATTCAGATTTGCTTTGTATATTTCTACATTCGTAGGTCAGAGGTCATTTAAGGAATTATCCTTTCATGGTAGTAAGCATCATTGCAAGAGATTTGGTGAAAACTTGCCTAGTCTCTTAAGGCATTAGCTGAGAACTGGCATTGCTGTCACTCCCACCCAAAGTTCATTGGTCAAAACAAGTCACATGACCCAGGTAAATATTAGTAGATCAGGAAAGTTCACTCTGCCATGAAGAAGAAGAGTTAATATTTGCAGAATAATCATCCCATCTTGCTCAAAGAAGTATACTAAGTCTTATTTTTTTCCTACTCTAATTTTATTTATGTGACTATTGGTTCTTCTCCGTAGAGTTTACTTTATGGTGTCTACTTTGTATTCCTGAAATTACATCACAATTCCTTTTTCTTTCTTTTAGTTATAAATTGTTGTGAATGTTATACTTTTCATTGTAAACAGGTACTTTAGAAAATCCCTTAGAAAAAGAACAGAAGCTTCTGATTCTCCTTAGAGCTTCAGAGGGAGTCTTTTGTGACCGTCTTGATGGAATTCGTATTGATCCAGGAACAATTGGTAAGAGTATGGTATAGTTTTTATTAAAAATTAAATAAGAATATGTGTGTGTGTGGTAGAGAAATACCATTTGTAGAATGTGCTAAATTTCAGGTACATGTCTAGGTCATATTTCATTATTATTTTCCTTACTGGCTCTCTTGTGAGCAGTGTCCATTTTAGAGATGAGAAAACTAAGACTCAGGGATGAAGAATGACATGCAGAGGCCATACAGCTTTATAATGTCAAAACTAGGATTTATATCCAGGTCGGCCATACACCAAAGTCTAGTCTAAGAGTCCGTATTATTTACTATAAATATTATGTAATTATTGATGCAGTTTTAAGCTGATACAGTCTTTCTGTGCCTGTGCTGATCCCTGAATCCAGCCATATGATCTAATTAGTGTTTTTGAAATTTTCTCTGATACTAAATTGAAGGAAAGAGTAAAATATTTCTTTCATTGAATGCCTAAATTTTTGTGGTATCATAAGTAAGTGACAGATTTTAATCCTTTTAAATCCTTTGTAATCTCCTTGAAACAACTAAGAAATGGTGTCATTTCACAGTAAACCTTTGATGATTGGAAATGACCAAGAAATCTGCTTTTATGGTCAATTGAATTTTCTGGATAATTCAAATTTAAGGACATGAACTGCTTTTTGTTATAAGCGTTGTGCTTGGAAATCTCTTTAAGTTACTTCAGGATCCTTCTTTGCTTAGCTTACTAAGCCTATAGTAAAAAGATAAATTTTTGATTTAAATGATGATGGTATCTTATGAAATATTTTTATAAAATGATTACTGTGGAAGATTGGTTTCACATCTTCTGAAAGTGGGATTATTTTTACATTCACACATCTTGATTTTTAGTTTTATTATCTTTTGACTTTTTTCTGAATTAGAGAATAGAAAAACTATGGATGTTTATATAAATGGTTGGGTGCTAATTAATTGTATTTTTTTAGGGGGATCCACACTGGATGGAAACTTAAGGCATATAATTTGTACCTTACTGGCTTACTTCTTTTAATTATGAATTTTCTGTTGAAAATTGTGAAATTTAAAAATGTTTGGGTTGTTGGCTTGCAACAAAATCAATGTGTCAATCCAGGGTAGAACTTCTATTTAAATATATATGAGTATGTTCATACATATGTATATTTACTTATCTAAAGTGCTAAATATTATCTAAAATTATCTAAATTAAGACAGCAGGTTAGGAACAAACACTCCAAAACTTCAAAAGCCCGGCTGAGTGTGGTGGCTCACATCTATAATCCTGGCACTTTGGGAGGCTCAGGAGGATCACCCGAGGCCATGAGTTTGCGACTAGCTTGAGCATTATTGCAAGATGATGTCTCTACAGAACGAGATATCTTTTCTGGGCATGGTGGTGTATTTCTGCAGTCTCAGCTAAAAGAGGCTGGAAGGCTGAAGGAGGAGGATCCTTTGAGCCATGGAGATAGAGGATATAGTGATCTAGGATCAAGCCACTGCACCCAGCCTGGGAGACAGAGCAAGACACTGCCTAAATATATATATATATATATATCTCACAATATTCAACATCCTCATATAGGGTGATTGTTTCTTTTTTGCCACAAATTAAGATGCTTTATTTGAACCATCCAATATGACAATGCTTCTTGTAAAACGGAGCACTTAAATATTCTTTTTTCTCATAAGATGGACACCTTCATACATGGATTATCACATATTCTGCACAATAACCTCTGGAATTAGTTTAATTACCTGGCCTTGGTGCCTCTGAAGTACTTTTCTTAGCCAGCTGTTGCTTCTTTCCTTTTCAGGGGTTTATGGGAAAGTTCAGCTTAACGGTGCTTATCCTAAGAAATCGTGGACGCGTCTTGGAGCTGATATTGCCTCAGGAAATGAGAGGTAAGAAATGACAGTGCCTTTGCACCTTTTTCATGGTTTCATTTACTTCTGCTGAGGTTTCGTTATTATATAAACTTCCATTTTAGGTTCAGCCTTATAATTCAATGGGGGAAAAGTGGAAAAAATAAAGGACCTTAGGATTTTTTTTTTTTTATTAATAGTCTCTGTAGAATAATAGGAAGAAAATTATGGAAAAGGTAGGAGAGGAACATAGTTTATTCCAGGAGTAAATTTTAAGTTAATACTTTATTAATTGCTATCAATAAAATTCCCCCCAAATATTAATTAGGTGGGATAAGAAGTGTGAGGTGAGAAAACAAGAGTCTGAATTGAAACGGTAGCTGCTTAGGATATAGACAGAAATAAAATAGGACAGAGATGAAGCAGATGAAGGATCATATGAAATTTAATAATACATTGGAGGTGGTAAAGAACACAGTCGCAGCTGTTTCAAACTGAACAGGTAATATGAAGAACAAACTGAATGGCAAGCTGTCATAACACAGAAGATGAGACTGGAAGATAAAAATGATGAAAGATAAGGTATTACAAGTAGCGATCAGAGCATACTAATATAGATGATATGTCCTTTTTGATAAGAGCGTAGACTAACTACAGTAGAAAGAATAATGAAAACTATAATGGAATGCACATAACAAAGCTGGGAGTGAGTCACAGTTAATTGGAACACATCAGTATCAGGAATAATGGTTGCTTCATTACATGCTCCTTATAGGACAAGAAAAAACAGGGTCAGAAAAAAAGCAAAAGAAAGAGAAAACATGAAGAGGTGATTCTGTGGTGGATGGGACAGTGGAGAACACAGGAACAAAGGAGGACGTGGAGAGCAGAGGCTGAGCATGACAGGCTTCCAAGGAGTAGTACAGGGTCACATTCATTGGTCATACTAAGAATTTCAGTTTTTACCCCAAGGGCCTTGTGAAGCAGGAGGTTTATAAAGAGGTGGTGGGGTAGAAGGCAGCACTTAGAATCATGCTTGATATGTAAAAGAAATCACTGTAGGCACAGTGTAGACAGTAGGAGGAAGCTAACTGCATCCAGGGATGCCAAGAGATAGTATAACTTATAGTCAGGGGCTGCAGGAGCCATGAAGAAAATCAGGCAGATTTAGAGGCAGAAGATAAAATCTATAAGGCATATTGAATGTGAGGTGCTTTCTTGGGTTCTGGTTTGTGTAGATGGATGGCGATGTCATTCACTAGAAGAGGACTACATTTGGGGCAATGATTATATATTCTGATTTGATAATTTGAGTTGAAAGTGCCTTTCTGATCCCCAAAAGGATCTGTGAAGCATTTCTAACAGGGATCAATGAGAAACTTTAATTATAACTAAAAGGTTAGCAAGTTGGAATTTGGCAGGAGCCATATAATGGATTTTTTTCTTATAAGAATGTGTTAAAAAAAACCTCATTCAGAGTCTGAGCTACAGGCTATTTTGAGAGAAACTCAATTTTATTAATTAAAACTATCCATAGTCATTAGCTAGCTACCATTTATTGAGTTCTTATCACGTAGGCTTGCTCTATGTCAGGCCTCTACCATGCATTTTACATACATTATCTTATTTAAATCTCTCAATGTTATAAGTTAGGTATTATTATCTGTATTTTATGGATATGAAAACTGAGGCTGGAGAAATTAAGTAAGTTTTCTAAGTTCATAAAGCTAGAAATTCCTGAGGCTGGATTTTTATCCTGGTTTATCTGATTCCATTGCTTGTGTTGTAAATATTATAAATATTAAAAACAAAACTTCTTAGTATCAGTCCCGAGGAGAAGTACTTTAATGAGTTTATATGAGTGGTGTATAATTAAAATACATCGTGTATTCATTATATGGGTGGCCCATCTTTTAAAAAAAAGTTAAAATAATTTAAGATTCATAAGAAGTTGCAAAAATATTAGTTATAGTTCACATATACCCGTGACTCAGTGCTTTCTGATGACAGCGTCTTATATCCCCATAGAACAGCGGTTCTCAACCTGTGGGTCACGACCCCTTTTTAACAATGACAATACATTGCAGCATTAGGAAGGTTGAGAACCACTGCCATAGAACATTAGCAAATCTGTCAATAGATTAGCATAGAAATTGGTACGGCATTACCTGAGCCATAGTCGAAGCCATTTCTTCAAACATTGCTTTACAACCTTCCCTATGTTGAAAGTCAACTTAATAAGCCTTTCTACTATATTGTGATATGAGCATGTTTCACTTGTACCTTTTGGTGAATTTTCACCAATAAAATTAGAGATCTGAATTTATTTGTGTATAATTGATCTATTTTATGAATAATGGTAGCATGAATACTTCAGAGGCAAAGTTTCATGCTAACTTTATAAGCTTATACTCATTCCTCACATTGTCAACCGAAGTCTGCTTAGCAAGATATTTTGAAGAGAAAAAAATTTTTTTGTTCTATTTTATCATCTCTAGCTTACTCTTTAGTGTGACTTGTTTGACTTGACTTCTGAGAGACCGGTGAACAAAATGTTAGATATTTTTGGATTGCAAATAAATGAAAGCAAGTGAGATTTAGATACGGAGAATTTGTTTTTACCCAATACAAGCATTATGTGTATTTTTACTCATGTGTCTTCTAAGGGTAACCATTTGTTCTCTGAAATTCAGTAGTTACTTTGTCAATCAGTATTGTGATAAAGATTTAGATCTTATCTTGGCCATTGTAAGATTTTAAACAAGGCAGGGACAGGGTCTGATTTATGGTTTAACCTGATTTATGGCTGTGTAGAGGAATGATGGTTGGTTGTGTGAAAAACATTGCATTGTTTCCAGGTGACACGTGGTGATGGCTTAGAGTGGGATGGTGGTGATGGAGGTGGAAAGATGGATGCTGAAGGCAGAGGCAACATGGTTTGCTCATAGATTGAATGTGGGTGAAAAGGAGTCGAAGATCGCTCTAAAATTTCATAAGCAATTAGGTGAAAAGTGGGACAGGGAGAGGAGAAGGATTATGAGGAACCTCTGCAAAGGTTAATTTTTCCTTATTCCATATCTCGTGCAATTTTTTTTTTAATTTTTTTATTGAATGATAACTATGTACATTAATACACCTCTGGGGTACAGTGTGGGGTTTTCACATGCAATCTGAAATACTTCCATCAAACTGATCAACACAGCCTTCATGTCATTTTCTCAGTTATAATTTTAAAACATTCTGGTTCTACTCTTAGAGAGTTTCACTTGTACCCCTGTA
>CAUYQV010052127.1:0-30707 GCA_963574575.1 Galagoides demidoff
TGGTCCCAGCTACTTGGGAGGCGGAGGCAGGAGACTCGCTTGAGCCCAGGAGTTGGAGGTTGCTATGAGCTGTGATGCCATGGCACTCTATCCAGGGGGATAGCTTGAGGCTCCGTCTCAAAAAAAAAAAAAAAAAGAAAAGAAAAAGAAAAATAAATTCAGCAAAGTCTCAGGTTACAAAATGAATATAAAAATTAGTAGTACTCCTATCCACTAATAACAGTCAAGCTGAGAATCAAAGACTGAATAAATTCCCAATAGCCACCAAGAAAATAAAATACCTAAAAATACATTTAACCAAGGTGGTGAAGTATTCTTTACAAAGAACTACACAACACCGAGGAATGAAATCACAGATGAGGCGGTGCCTGTGGCTCAAAGGAGTAGGGCACTGGCCCCATATACTGGAGGTGGCAGGTTCAAAACTAGCCCTGGCCAAAAACTTCAAAAAAAAAAAAAAAAGAAAAGAAAAGAAAATCACAGATGACACAAACAAATGTAAAAACATATAATATGCATGGATTTGTAGAATAGACATTGTAAAATGTCCATAGTACCCAAAATGATTTACAGATTTAATGAAATCCCCACTAAAATACCTTGGTCATATTTTGCAGATCTAGAAAAAAATTTTACATTTTATTTGGAACCAGAATAAAGCCCAAATACCCAAAGCAACCTACATATTTCTTCCATTTACTTAAGTTGGAAAAACTTAAGTAAATGGAAGAAATTTGTAGGTATCATATTACCAGATTTTAAACAGTACTGCAAGGCTATGGTAATCCACACAGCATGGTAGAGCCATAGACCAATGGAACAGGACAGAACCCAGATACAAAACCACCCACACAAGCCAACTTATTTTTGACAAAGACAACAATATATACTGGGGAAAAGAAGTCCTACTTAATAAATAGTGCTGGGATAATTGAATAGTCACATGCAGAAAAATGAAACAGCGTCCATATCTCTTACCACACATAAAAATTAATTCAAGATTGATAAAAGACACAACTGTAAGGCATGAAATCATAAGAATTCTAGAATAAAATGTTGGGAAAACTCTTCTAAGATATCAGTCAAGACAAAAAATTTATGAAGATGCCAATGGCAATCACAGCAGAAACAAATATAAATAAATTAAACTTGATTAAAGGCTTCTGAATAGGTTAAGAAAATAATCAAGAGAACAAACAGAATATGAGAAAATATTTGCAAGCTACATATTCAATAAATGACTAATAAACAGAACCTACAAAGAACTCAAGCACATCAGCAACAAAAATTAAACCATCCTATTAAATGATGGGAACAGACGTGAATCCCATGACTCAGTGCTTTTCAAAAGAAGATACACAAATGGCCAATAAATATATGAAAAATTTCCATCGCTAATCCAGGAAACACAAATTAAAACCATAGTAAGATATAACCTTATTGCTGTTTGCATGACTTTATTAACAAGTCCAAAAACAATACATGCTGTCATGGATACAGAGAAAGGAACTCTTTTACAGTGATGGTGGTACTTCAAATTAATACAAACTCAATGGAAAATAGTATGGAGATACTTTAAGAAACTAAAAGTAGATCTACTATTTGATTTAGCAATCCACAATTGGATATTTAACCAAATGAAAAGAAGTAATTTTATCAAAAAGACACAGACACGAGAATATTTTATTACAGCACAATTCACATTTGCAAAGCTGTGGATAAGCCCATGTGCCCATAAGTTCATGAGCTGATTAACAAAATGTGGTTCACTCAACAATGAAGAAGGATGAAGTAAGGTGTTTGCTAGCTGGAGACCATTATCCTACATGAAGTATTTAAAGAATGGGATGACAAACACACATGTACTCACTATTAAATTTGACCTAACCAATGAGTATACATGAGCAGGGAGAGAAGTAAAATTCAGTGAAAATCAAGCAGGGGTTAGAGAGGAAGGAGAAATTGGTGAGCGAAAACCCGATCTAAAGAGTGCGATCAGCACTACCTGGGTGATGGGCACACCTATAATCCTGACTCATGTACCTAAAAATGTTGGTTCTCTCATAATACTTTGAAATAAAAAATGTTGATATACTTTTCTAATAAAAAAATACCTATTTAAAATTAAGAAGATGATTGAATATTTTATACGATATCACAATTAAATTATGCCTGCCTAATAAAATGTTTGGCATTTAATATGAAACATATAGAAAATTGTAGTTGAACCAAATATATTTTGTCTACACTTTCAAATACATATTAGATATATGATCATTCATTCCACTTACAACAGTAGAATGCAAGTATACTGTTATGTCTTAGATTTCAAAGATGAAACTTTCAAAATATCTTCCTTCAAGGAGATCATGACATCATGGGGAAAACAAGTGGATCGTAATGTGCGTAGTAAGTTCTCAATGTCATCGATAGGTTCTTGGAAACTGCAAAAGTAAAACAACTACTTGGAATTAAACCATTTCTTTCTCTTTTTTTTTTTGAGACAGAGCTTCAAGCTGTACCCCTGGGTAGAGTGCTGTGGCATAGCTCACAGCAACCTCCAACTCGTGGGCTCAAGCGAGTCTCCTGCCTCCGCCTCCCAAATTGCTGGGACCACAGGCACCCGCAACAATGCCTGGCTATTTTTTTTTTTTTGGTTGCAGTCATCATTGTTGTTTGGCCGGCCCCGGCTGGATTCGAACCCGCCACCGAGCCAACCATTTCTTTCTCAAAAACATTATAACTAAATTATATTATTTGAAGATCTGCTATACATTATTTGATTTAAAGTTGTAGTTTTCAAGAACCTATCAATAATGTTAAGTGAGGACTTACTATATCCCAATGGAAGTTGGACAAATAAAAAAATGGTTGCCACCTACGGCCATGTCTACACCATTAACAATGGCAATGGCACCCTTGAAATAATATGAAATACAATATGCAAGTCTGGCATTTATTAAGAGGCCCCTATTTGACCCTAGTGTTGAAGAATAAAGACTACCTTGTGAAGTGAAATAATTTATATAATTCAATTCAGTAAACCAACATTTAGTATCTTTGATATGCAAGAACTTGTATTATGGTATAAGATAATATACATTCCAATAAACTGGGTACAGCATACAGATAAGAATTAATTTTGATCAAAAATATACATGAAAAGAAAGTAATCATAAGGCTGTGTGTGATGGCTCACACCTATAATCCTAGCACTCTGGAAAGTCAAGGCAAGTGGATCATCTGAGCTCAGGAGTTAGAGACCAGTCTGAGTAAGAGCGAGACCCTATCTCTAAAAATAGCTGGGCATAGTGGTGGGTGCCTGCATACCAGCTACTTGGGAGGCTGAGGCAAAAGAATCACTTATCTTAAGCCCAAGAGTTTGAGGTTACTGTGAGCTATGATGCCATAGCTCTCTACCAAGGGCAACAAAGTCAGACTCTGTGTAGGAAGGAAGGAGGGAAGGAGAGAGGGAGAAGGATAGAAGAAGGATGGAAGGAAGGAAGAGAAAGTAATCACAAATGTATTTAATAGGAAAACAGGAGAATTCCTGCCTATCCTTGTAATAGGGAAAGTGTTTCTAACAATGATTCAAAATCCACATAAGAGAAAATTATTATATTCAAATACATTAAAGACATTAAAAAAATTCTGCATGGGAAAACTCAGAATCAAAATAATTGTTGAGTTAGAAAAAATAGTTGCTAAAATTATCATAGGTAAGGAGTTCATATCCCCAAATTCTTATAGTTCCTAATGAATAAAGCAAGTTTACATTAAAAATGTTTAACTTACCCTGAAACAATGGGAAATTACTTATCATAATAAGAAATACACAAATTTTAAAAAGGCTGAGGTCGCATTTTTCATGTATTCTGACTGACAAAATTCAAAACTTATACAATACTTGATGTTTTGTTTAAATCTGTGTAAAGTGTATACTCTTCTTTCAGCAACTTCACTTTCATAAGTACAAAATGATCTATGTGCAAAGTTACTCATCGCAACATTACTTCTAATAGCAGAAGATAGGAAAAAACCAAAATACCATCAACAGGATACTATTTAATATAACGATACTACATCCCCGCAATAGATGTACTATGTTACACGGCCATAATTCATAAAGAAATGGATTTCTATCTACAGCTATGCTAAACTCTCCAAAATATATTAAGCGAAAAGAGAGAGATACAGAAAAGTTTATTTAATATGCTTCCTTTATGAAAGACAGAGATATAATTAAACTATGTATTTGTATTTGCATAAAACAATGTTAGAAGGACATACATGCTGTGGGTAATGATAACTGAAATAAATGGGGAGGAGATCAGATACTGGAATTGCTACTGTGAAGCTTGAAGCTTTTTGATTTTATATTGATGTAAATATTTTACCCATTCATAAATAAAAACTAATTAATTAATTATATATTTTAAAGAAGACATCAGTGTTTCCTCTTTAGTAAGAACAAACCAACATTTATTGATGATCTGCTTTGGGTCAACCATTTTGTTAGGAGTGTTTATGTGTGTTATAATTATCTTATATTTACATAACCCATTTACTTGGTATATCACTTACATTTAACAAAAACTTTACAAGATAGATAAAACTTTTGGTTTCCAAATCAAATAATTGAGTCTCAGAGAGACTAAGTTGTCCAGGTTTGTCCGACTAGCAATTACGATAGCCAACCCTTATACAAACTTACCATGTGTCAGGTACTGTTCTAAGCACTATATATATTTATCTAATCCTCAGACAATCCTATGAAGTAGTCACTGATACTTTACCAGTTTCACTTAGAGGAAACAACTGTGATAATAGTGAGTGATATGGCCCAGATCCCAACTGGAAGAATACAAAGGTCAGTGTTCAAACTTTAGGAATCTAGCTTTATAATACATATCCTTAATCACTTTGCCACTATCTTAAAAATTCTATCAGTAATTCCCATTATTTTCCTCTTTTAGCAGGTGTTATTTATGTGTTGAAATACAAACACTGAAAAATAACCTTTATTGGTATATAATATATTTTAAAAAACCACACTAAACTCATGATGAGCCACATGGACACAGAAATATTAAAGTTACCCCCAATCAGCTGGAAAAAACACTTTTTAAAATAAAAAAATTTTTTAATGCAGTGTGGTATGAGTTTTTAAGGAACTGGGATGAAGGGTCCCTGGTTCTTAAAATAACTTTGTCACTGTGTAGCAGGACAGTCCTCTTCTTTGTTCCTTCTTCTTCAAATGGTATGTTCTGCTGGGTCTGTTTTTACATTCCGCAGCTCGAAAATACTCTAAGTGCAGCTACAATTCCCCAAAGCTAATACCACATAACTTTTTCCAATGAATTTTTCTAAAGTGTCCTCAAAAGAGCCTACTAAGTTTACTGAGCCTTTAGAATCAAGTCCCTGACTGCACGAAGTCAGGATAGTTCCTGGTTCTGTAAACTGCTAAACAGTGAATTTTTACGCCCTTCTCCTGAGAGGGATTTCTAAGAGATTGGAACAGTGTGACAGGTCAAAGCTAAGTGAGCCATCAGCAAAGGACTGAGCTGTAACTGTGTGTGCAGACAGGAGAGAAAGCTGTGAATTAGTTCTCCTGAGTTCTGTATTTTGTACCCTGCCAAAGGACCTTACTGAAGAAAGCTGTAGGCCACTTAAGAGTCATGCTTAAGGGTATGAAATCCTATATGAACTTTAGTTGGGGGGCGGGGGGGTTTCACTGTATGAAAACACACTCTAATTTTAAATTCCAAATACCAAAGGAAACTTATCAACATTTAGATGTTTGCAATTATTTATATTTAAATGTATATTTACAAACTAGGAATCCAGGATTTCATTTTATTGCAGAGTACTTTAATTAAATCCCTAGATTTAAAGATTTGAATGTTTGTTCCAGTCAGCTGCCAAGTTATAACTGACACATATAGAGACAAGAGTTTAAATGGGATCGCATGGTCCCAGCCAAGGCCTAATGCCTGCTGCCGAGCAGAAGGCAGGGTGTTGGATACTGCCATCACAGCAGACTATAGCTTAACTGCCAAAGCCTGACAAAAACACTGATTTTCCTTAAAGGCAGCTAAATGTTTTAGGGGATTGTACTGAATTTGTAATTTCACTTGAATTATGAAATTTTACTTGAGAACTTCATTTTGAATACATTCAAGAGGAGGACCCCATATATATGTATAAAGTGCTTCAGTATCATTCTAAAGCACTGTTGTAAGGAATTCTGGGAAGCCGGTGAACCTGTATGTACCATTTAAAACTACAGAATTATTTACCCTGAAAGTGTGTTGGTGATATTGCTTTATCCATTTGAGATTGTCAAATGATAGGCATTAAAAATGCAAAAAGTTATTTTGGCTGCATTTCATAATTTTAGGACTTAAACTTGACCTTCATGGTCATCAGTAGCTAAAATCTACATAAAAACACAGCTAGAACAATCATGTCAGCCATTAGAACAAGAAGCTGTTAGACCATTTATAAACAGGAAGAGAAGGAATGAATATAAGAAAACATGCCTAATATCGCCTGTTCAAGTACTAATTTTAATTGTATGTGACTTTAGGAAAATATTTAGCTCTTATCTGAAATATTGGTTAAATATTCCCCATGTCTCCAAGCTATCATAGCTGAATTAAATGTAAAAACAACATGCACAGTGTCTGGTGCGCGGATGACAATCAGCAGACCACATTCTTCAGTCCTGGTACATTTACCTTGCATTCACTCACCTTTATTACCACATTAGTGGATAGTAAATTTCCTGTTACCTGTCACCACAACTAATTTTCAAAGTTTAAAAAAGAACTCTAAACAAATACAATAATAAAATTTGTATTAAAGTAAAATATCCAGTATAGTACCATTTGGACATTGGGTAATCAACAGAATCCTGCTGTTTATAATGTCATAGAGCATCAAATGTGGTCTCTTGCCCAATCCCTTTCTCACTTCTTCTGACAGGCTAATTTACCCGCATTTTTCAGTTGTTTATTAGATGGATCTTTTCGTTTTTAAGAATTTAGAGATTTGCTATGTTCACTTCTCCCCGTCTGCAGAATTAATGTGATGCACATTACCTCCAGCAGCAAGTCACAAAATCCAAACGGGCAAGAAGGCTGTGTCAGTTCCTAACATGCCCCCCAACCTATTGGTGGCCATCTGTCTGTCTATTATTTAGTTCTGAATTCAATAGAAAGATTCATGGCTATGTATTGATTCCCTAAAATCTCAGTGATGAAGGGCTAATCTCAAGCCCCAAGTGTAGCTGTACTCCTCCTGACAAAATGTTTGTAGGGGGGTGAATGACGTCATACACTGGTATATAAAAAGAAGTGAGGAAGGGGCCTCTAGCAGAGAGAAATCCCTTTTCACAGAAGATAGAAATTATTTGTATATATTCACCTGCCTCTTTCATATGCTGTAAAATTGAAGAGGGCTGGGACAGCATGTGAGCACAGTCCTTGGGTCACAATTTGGGGTACTATATAAAAACCACATATAGAAACGTTTCAGTTCAAGATGGAAAAGCTTAATAGACTTAGAGCTATCCAAAAGTTGGTTAGTTTATTATACAATGATGGACAGTTTTTAACATGAAAGAGTTCACACTGGGCCACAGACTGATAGGAATGAGATTTTTTAAAACATTAACTACCAGATCGGTAACCAGCTTTAAAACTTCTGACAATTATATTTATGACTATGCTTCTTTTAATAATCACTTTTTTTTTGTCTTTCTGGACTAATGACTATCTTAACTCCTTTATTTCATTTCAAACAGTTTAGTAATTCAATCCTAATATTTGGGAAAATATAGAGATATAACTAGAGACTTCTAGTTAATTCTGACATAAAACTCAAATACCAATAAGTACAATGTATTAAAGCCAAAGTAAATTTCCATAAGAAATCTGAGGATGAGAGTGATTAAAGCAACTGCATTATAATTTTTTGAAAAAATAAAAATGAAAACTAGACCTCCAAGTGGCAATATTTCTTTAAGAAGCATTAAAAATATTAATAATTGGTTAAATACATTTTTCTATGTATCTGAGTTTTTCACTTATTAATATATACATTCCAAAGTAAAGTCACAAATGCATATATCTAAAGACTTCTTCCTCTCTGAAGGTAACCATTTAAAATTCTAATAAATCTGATCAGTTTATCTGACAGTGAAAGATGGAGATACTGAGATGCTGGTGTGCTGCCTCCGGGATTCCACCTATAAAGTTGCCTTTTAGGAAATTTTTAATGAAAAAAATTTTTATTAAAGTTTAAGAAATTATATGCAGGCCAGGTGCAGTGGCTCATGCCGGTAATCCTTTGGGAGGCTGACCCAGGTGGATTGTTGAGCTCAGTAGTTCAAGACTAGCCTGAGCAAGAGCCAGACACTGTCTCTACTGGAGGAAAAAAAAAAAGAAGGAAAAGAAAAAAAAAAAAAGAAGAAGAAGAAAAACTAAGTAGTCATCATGCATCGTGGAGGGCACCTCTAGTTCCAACTACTGGGGAGGTTGAGGCAGAAAGATTGCTTGAGCCCAAGACACTGAGGTTGCTGTGAGCTACGATGACACTATGGCACTGTAGTGTGCGGCAACAGACTTTGTCTCAAAAAAAAAAGAATTCATGTGCAGTAAATTGCACATATATGGCTAATGTCTTATCAGAATCTTAAGCAGGCATTTGACTCAAAGTTAACAACGGAATGTACTCAAATTTGAATTATCCTATAATGTATTCTTCCTACATTCTTCTCCCGTTCCTAGTTCTCTAGTGGAAAAATCTGGTATTTTTCAATGAAGTATAAAGATATGCACACAGAAAACTGAAAATTCTCCTACATGATTTTTCAGAGAACTTTTATAATATTTCACATTAAATAAGATTAGGAGAGTTAATATATCTCATATTAAATACATCTTTGTCTTAATGACTGTCAAACTCCTCGTCTGTTAATATTGTTATATTTCTTTAACTCTTTTCTATTTATCTTTATTATTTTATGTTAGGTTTTGGTATGTAAAAATTTTTCTATTAAAATTAATTTGTTCTTAACTTTAAAATTAGCAGTATAAATTTAGATCTTTAAGATTTCTGGCACATATTTTTATGTTATAAGAACAATGGTCTTCTTCTTTCATGACAGCATGAAAATTAAAAATGCCACGGACCAATCTCTTTAGTTTGGGGACAGAAATTACTCAATACCAGATCTACCATATTCTACTAGCAAAAGTACAAGCCTGCCCAGCTGCAAGGAGAGGGGATATAGGACCATCTCTTTTGTGGAGATTGCCAAGGAATTTGCAAACATTTTTAACAGGCCACATTACCATATGCAAATAATATCATTGTAAATATTAGAACTATTTTTCTTATAGTCTATCTGCACTTTTTATACTATGAATATTTTTGGCAAAAGCAAAATAAAATTTTATTTTTATTTTCAACAAAAGTAAAAACTGGAGGCTACAAACAAGTATCCAGTTTCATGCAATAAGGAATTGGAAAAGCCTGCTAATTTCTTGCCACTTAACCCTCTTAAGTAGGGTTAATCTGAAGGCCCCACTTTCTTTTCTTCCTGCCAGCCCAATTACTCATCTAAGCTCTAAAATTATGTATTTGCTCAGAAGTATTAGATTCCAGAAACTTCCATTTACCATTGCTTTAAGATGAACAAGAAGGCTTATTTTGTCTGCAGCTCTTTTTGTTTAATCTTATCTAATCATCTTAATCCTAATGAAAATGAATGACCTCAATATATGCCTCAATTTCCGTGTTTTCTTATTAAGTGGAAAAACCATCAAAGGAAATAAGACTCATCCATTTATTTTACATCCTCTTCCTAGACTGAGATACAATTGTTTTCATGTTCACTTATGTATTTAGTGATATTATTCTGGTTGCAATACTCTTCTTTCCTAGTGTATAACACTATGCCTCAGAAACTCTTTCCTACTGAATTTTTTCACCTCATATTTATACAATCCATACCTCCACAAACATGCTTATTTTGAAGTTATCCTGAGAGCCACAAATTTGAATTACTAAAGTCAATACAATCTTTAACTCCTAAGTCTTCTTTTGTTCCTTGTTCATTTATTCACTCCTTTATAGGACAGCTAATAATGAGCATAAACTGTATTCTTGGCTTTATGATAGGCACTCAGAAAGCAGTGATCAGTAAAACTGATATATTCCCTCCCTTCCTAGAAAAAGCCACAAGTTTTGATAAGCAGTTGTAATTAACTGTTACATAGAGACGACCACAATGACTCAATGCAGGAACATGGTATGTTCACCCAAGTGAGTCTAGTAGGGAGTAAGAGAAGGCTTTGGGAATCTAACATCCTAGCTGAGACCAGGCATGTTAAGGACCAGTCAAGGACCCACAGGAAAGAAGGGGAGCTGTTTCAGGCAGTGGTGTTATCATCTATCAAGTTTCAGAGTCAAAGAAAGGCATAGAAATACCTAAACTTGAAAAGTCTTAATAGGAGAGATTACAAAATTATGAAAAGATTAGATCAGAAGGGGTCCTATAGAATACAGGGCAGAATTTGAACTTTATAAAAGGAACACAGTATCATTCATTGGAGAGATTTAGAGCAGGTAAATGTCATCATTAGAATTGTGCTTCTAAAATTATTCTGGTTGCAAAGTGGTGAATTATTCAAAAAGAATACACTAGATGTAAGGGTTTTATTTTTGAAGCTATTGCTAGAATCCATTAGAGAGGCAAATACTGATAGTGAGAACCGACAGTGGGTGTATCATAGAACTATTTAGAAGGTGGTACTGAAGGTTGATGCAGTGAGTATGACCATTATTATAAAAATATTAATAGTTGATAACAGTAGAACAATTATAATATTAGATTAATAATAATGGGACAAAGGAAAAAAAGGAGACTGAGGAGATTGTTTTGGCTTTTATTTATTCAAACTCAAATTCATGGTTAAAAGAATAACCTCAAAATAAGTATTTTTTGTGGATCTTATGGACTGCATGAATGAAAAGGTTAAAAAGTTTATACTTCCAACTTGGCTCCTGTAGCACAGTGGTTTATGGCGCCAGCCATATACACGGAAGGTGGTGGGTTTAAACCCGGCCTGGGCCTGCTAAACAATGAAAACAAAAACAAGAAAATAGCTGGGCACTGTGGTGGGTGCTTGTAGTCCCAGCTACTTGGGAGACTGAGGCAAAAGAATCACTTAAGCCCAAGAGTTGGAGATTGCTGTGAGTTGTGACGCCATGGCACTCTACCAAAGGTGATAAAGTGAGACTCTGTCTCAAAAAAAAAAAAAAAAAAAAAGGTTATACTTCCTTTATCTCAGGGGAAAAATGGTACCTGGTTACTAAACTGTTTCCCTTCCTAGACTGTGAGCCCCACAGGGCAAGGTCCACACTACAACAGCTCAATGTGGGGTCCCTGGTATTTAGCATGAGCCCTTGCACACCACAGACACTCAATATTCATAAAACAAAGAAATGAAGGACTATCTAAAGAATGACAGAATTGTGTATCCAGGGACTGATATGCAAGTCTGAGACCATCCAGATTTGCTAACAATCATTTTATGGAATGCTGCCCTTGTCCTACATAAGGATGATCTCTGAGATTATCCCCTACAATGCAGTAACATCGACATTATCCCTTAGCACACTTCCCATGACAACTATGTTTGAAACTAATGGCAAGGACTTAGATGCATAACATATGAACAAGGGTTATGTTTTCACTTGCAGATTCTTATTTCCACACTGTTTGCTCATGATTAATAATAATAGCTACTTAGAAGTATTCTTTGGTCTAAGCAAGATGAATATTTTTGGTAAATGTGATCTGAAACTAATACATCTGAAAATTGACCAAGAAACTTTGCTACCTTAGCTGATTAACTACCATCAAATTCTCCTTAGTCTGACTTCCTCAAGGACTTTTTTCAGTGGGTGTATAGAAGATAATCCAGGTTATAACTATAAATATTTTTTAAAGTATGTTAAAAAAAAAGAATAGGTCCAAGAGACCAGGGCCTCAACAAGTTCACTTAGTTCTGAGAACATTGTTGCTAGGAGATATTACCTTACCTCTCCTTTCCATCACTTTCTTTATGTTTTGTTTAAAAATGAATGTAAATGGCTAATAACACACTGTATTGCTCTTCCCTGATGTAATTATTATGCCTATTTGTGGAGTCTGCTTACTGAGGTTTATTTTTACATCTTTGGTATTACTTTGTAGAATGTAGTCATTAAATATTAAAATTCAGAAAACTTTCTCAAGGTCTCTATGCAAATATGAAGAGAAAGTCTTAGCTAAAATATTTTAAGTAAATTTAGAGGAGAAGATGTATATAGTGTCAGAGGCATTTAAAATAAATTTTAAATAAACTAGAAATAAATTATAAAAGGCAGGATGCCAAAAGCTAAAAATAATATTCATTATATAGGTATATTCACAGTTTAGCAATGCTTATCTAGGTCTGGATACCTTACGGGGGGAGATAAATGTTGTCTTTATAGGTTACTATACTGTCAAAGTTGTTTATTATGAACATATATTATTTTTAGAATATTTAGAAAAATAAGTTAGAATATTTAAAATGTCAATGTTTCTTCTTTCTATATACCAAAGAATCTTACATTTGAAACCACATGTATTTACAATTATGGTTCAAGCCAGAAAACATGAACAATCTGAGCACAGCATTTGAGAAGACAGGTGGAACACGGACGTAGTATATTTTTTCTTTTGTCTTTCAGATGGAGAAACTAGGAAATAAAAAGTTTATGGACTCGTATAATATTATATGTCTAGTTGATATGACAGCTGGGAATCTAGCCTCCTGAATCTCATACAAGTCTCTGTCCATTATCCTTAGGAATGGTTTATGTTTCCTACTTGTTTTTGTCCAATCATCCACACCTTTGGATAATATTTTAAAGAACCAGGTCTCCTACTTTTATTACAGTTCCCTATGCAGCGGCAGCCTGAACATGAAGAATTCAATGTGTGTCCTCTTACTTAATATTTGTGGTTCTGCTGGAAACTAAATGCTTTTATAAGAGGTGGAAAGCATAAAGGCAAGAGCAGCGATAGTAGGATAGTTCTATATGAAACAATTTTGCAGAAGTGATTCTTGGGTATTAAAGACATTTTATTCAAAATAAAATTTTTTTTCTCAAGTTGCTAAGCATGTGAATAGAAAAAGATAGGGTAATGTGTTAATAATACAAGTCAAAAATGGTCTTAATAAGGGCCGTGCCTGTGGCTCAAAAGGGTAGGGTGCTGGCCCCATATGCCACAGGTGGCGGATTCAAACCCAGCCCTGGCCAAAAAAAAAAGGTCTTAATAATATGAATTCTGGTGGGCATTAGGGATTTCCTATGCCCAATAGAAACATCCATTGTTTCTATTAACCTAGATGTTCAGTAAGATTGGTTTGCCCCTGAGATGTAGATGAGGTTCATTTGCATCCCTGCCTCATAACTATGGACCTTACGGGGGGGGGGGGGGGGGGAGATAAATGTTGTATTTATAGGTTACTAAACTGTCAAAGTTGTTTATTATGAACATATATTATTTTTAGAATATTTAGAAAAATAAGTTAGAATATTTAAAATGTCAGTGTTTCTTCTTTCTATATACCAAAGAATCTTATATTTGAAACCACATGTATTTACAATTATGGTTCAAGCCAGAAAACATGAACAATCTGAGCACAGCATTTGAGAAGACAGGTGGAACACGGACGTAGTATATTTTTTCTTTTGTCTTTCAGATGGGGAAACTGAAATGCCCCAGAGTAAGGTACATTCCCTAAGCTTATATTATTAGAGAATCAAACAGTGAAAAATAGGAGCTACCTCCATGTGAATCAAGGTGAGGCTTTGAAAAATATTCTGACACTATAAACATCTTCCTTATTTTACTACATAGAATAGAGATTGGCCATTTTTTTCTGTCTCAAGCATCAAATCTGAGACCTCGGGGCGGCTCCTGTGGCTCAAAGGAGTAGGGCGCTGGCCCCATATACCACAGGCAGTGAGTTCAAACCTAGCCCTGACCAAAAACTGCAAAAAAAAAAAAACCTGGGAATTAATAGATCCTATTCAACTTGGCAAATAATAAGTAACACACTGGGTGCGCCATTGTGGAATAGTCCTTCTTATAGCATGGAAACTTTAATTATAACATTGAGTTTCTTAATTTTTTCTTTTTCTTTTATTCACTATATCTTATGTAAAACATTTTCATATTCCTTGCAAGTTAGAAGCCTAGTGTCTAATAAACTAAACTAAACACAGTGTTATGCCAACAGGAATCCAGAATGACAAGAAGTCTCCTAATTCTATATCATATTCAGGTGTCCAAAGATCCCCTCCTAAAGACTTCCAGAAAATCCAAATTTCTAGCTAAAAATCATTAAAAGGTTTTACATTTCTGTTACATCTGCCTCTTTCCCAAAATAGCAAACACCAACTATAAATAGATTAACCAATTTTGAAATTTCTGAAGAAAACATCTCTACTGCTTCATTTTACAATCAAAATGATAAAAAGAATGAAAAATAGATGTCAAAGGTTGTAACATAATAAATACGAATGTTAAAAACAAATAAAATTTCATCTTCACATAGTTTTAGCAATTTAGCTAGATTTTAATTATGCAAAACTAAAATGCAAACCTCATATTTAATGGCCAATATAATCATGTTAAATTGTTACATAGAAAGATCCATGATTTGGTTAATAATACTTCTTTATTGATTTTGTCTCATCCCTTTTATGATGTCACAATAGAAACAGCTAATTTAAGCAGGAGCTATCTTGAAATGCCATTATCAAAACTAATGGAGTCAAAATATTGTCTTTATTTAAATTATTTTAGGGTTTCAGTTAGGGTTCTGCAGAGGACCAGAACCTGTAAGGTATAGGAAGAGATATTAAAAAAAGACTTTTTTTTTCTTTTTAACCTTAGGAGGATTGGCTTACCTGATTATAGAGGTTGGAAAGATCCAAGAAAGCTGGTAGCTGGCTCATCCAAGTCCAGAGGCCTTAGAACCAAGGATAATGAAATTCTCAGTCTGAGGCTGAAGGCCTAAGAGCCCAAAAGGCCATTGCCACAAGCCCTGGAGTTCTGACATGCAAGGGCAGAAGAAAAAGGACATCACTGCTCCAAAAAAGAGAAGGGGAAGACCTTCCCTTCCACTGCCTTTTATTTCATCCAGGCTTCTAGGAGATCGACTGGTCTCCACTCATGCTGTGGGTGGATCTTGCCTTCTCAGTGCACCTGCTCATACACCAATCTCCAGAAATACCATCACAGACATCTGGGGCAACCTAATAGTTCTCATCAAAACCAGAACCACCTGTGTTTCTCTTCCAGCAGAAGAGGGACAAACTTGGTGCCTGATGTAGCAATAAGAATTAACAAGGCTTTATCAGCTACCTGAGCATCCCTTAATGCTGTCCAGTTGGCACCCATAATCAACCATCATAGGGTGGAATCTAGAATGTTCTAAGGTAGAAACAGGTGGTTGACACCTGGAGCACAGATGGGCTTTCTGAATGGGAGGCGGTCTTCAAACCATTTTAATTCTACCCATTCTCCAGGGCCTGATGAAAGTTCTACTCATGAGTTTCAGGCTGCTCAGCAAGCACCTGTTTTAGAACCTCAGTTTCAGGCACATGTAATAAATATCTGGTGTAGAGCTGAAGTGAAGCCCGGTGACTTCAGTGCTTGGAGACAGAGAAAGGTTTATTTGACTTGGCCAGAGTGGGAAGAGAGAACAGAAAATCTCTCAGGTCTACCTTGTTAAGGAGATGAGGCAGCAGGGTAGGGGGGAAATTAGGGAGGAAGTCTAGATTGCTTTTAGTCTCAGATAACACCTTGAGTGACCAGACTTCTGGGCATCAACTACTAATCACAACTTTTTCAGGGGCATTCTTTCGTTTTGCAAAACAAACTCCCAGATTCTCCTCCTGATTTTGGAGTTATCTCCTCCTACTTGACAAAGAAATATACATTTACAGGTAATAATTGTTGTGAGAACAAAGGGAGCTTGGCAGGAGCAAGCAGTTAATGAAAGCAAGGGCTTAATGTATATAAACAACCAAAAGCCCAGGCCAATTTTATTATTTCAGGCTTCAAAAATTCTGGGGTGCTAAAATATCAAGGGGCTTGGATCCACAATTATGGATTCTTCTTCTTCAGCCATAGTGTAAAAAATCAGACATAAATTAACAAATACTAAAACTTGTAGTGCATTTATTTCTTATCATATGAAAATATAAAGAAATATTTTCTTTTACTTTTTTACTCTTAAAATCACAAGAGTTAGTTGACATTTTTCTAAATGTATTCTAGTTTCTATGTCATTCTAGCTGAGAGGTCTAAAGATGACCATAAGTTTATTAGGGACCTCATTAAATCTGATAAGGGTTATAAGGATTCCTTAGGATGGCCAACATAAAGTAATAGTAACCATTGTGGAATGGTTACAGCCTTCCAAATTGTGGGATTAATACTTGTTCTATGCTCTGTTTTCTGTGCTCCTTAGTGAAAACTTTAAAAAATAGAGGTCATGTAGAAAAACATATAAACAACAATCAAAAACTTTCTAAATTCTTAAAGCCAGAGAAAGATAGCTACTGCAAATATTGTCAGCTCACTTTTTTAGCCACTTCTCACTCTTAGTTCCCAGTGAGATGAATTCATAGATCAGCCGACATATTTCATCATTTGTGACATTTTCTGCTTTCTACCTATGTAAAGTTTGTAAGTAACACAATAGTTCCCCTCATGATGTGCTTGGATTGATACATATTGTTAGGAAAAAAAGACCTTCATGTCTTCAGTTTTATCTAAATTGTTAAAAGGGAATGATGATTATTAGATTGGACATGTGTATGTGTATGATTTAAGTCACAGTTATTCTGGTGCAGCTCTCAGGAGCATAGCACTAAGGAGTTAAGTATCTTCTGGATCGTTTTATAGACCACATCCTTTCTCTCCTTCTAAAAGGAGCTACTGATTGGTAAGGAAGGGGTAGAAAGTGGCCAATCAGCCTGTATCAGCAATCAAGTCCTTTTGCTGCTGAGAGCTTTCTGAACAATATTAGGACTTGAGTTCCTGAGGCAAGCATCTAGCAGTTTTGTCTTTATAACCAACTATCTAACAGGGCATGCCTTGAGTTTTATGAAAAAAAACTGTGTACAAGATATCATCCAGCTCACTCTGTGGTACAAATGAAAGCATATACACTATAACTAAGGAACAAAACTGTTTAGTTTATTGTCTATAACACAAAATACAGATCAGTCTTCAAAAATATGACCATAGTAGTCATGTATGGTGTTTAATAACTTGATAATATAGCAATACAAATGAGCTACGTTACTTTGCCTTAACTTAGAATCACTCTTACTGGATTCCATTTCATATCATGTGGTCAATTAAACAAAAGAAACATCATTTTTAAAAGTCATATCAAAATGCATGGTTTCATTTGCTATAAGGCTTCAATTGAGTATATGTTCTATAATATAAAAGTGTCTTTTTATATGCCATGCATTGTCCATAACATTTCATAGGAGGAACAAATTTCAAGTCTCTGTTGCAGAAACACATATCTTATTAGCCGTGGGTTTATATTACCATTTATTCTTCCAACATGATGAATCTTCTATTGGATCATGATTCTCACTATTACCTTGTTTGAAGAAAGTTAATGCTAAATGTGGCCCATTACTAGTAATGCTACTAATGGCCACTAGTAGTGGACTGCTGATGTGCGTTTCTGCCTGTGTTCTATGAATCCCTGATTTATATGTGTGTGTGTGTAGGAACACATACATATATTATAATGTATAATGTGTGGATATATATATAAATACACATACATATATTCATATATGCACTATATATATACACACACACATATACTCTTACATTTATTTTTCCTTAATTTCTCAGCTATTTATTTTAACCATTTTTATTGCACTTATAGGCAGCTTCAACTTCTTTGTGAAACAAATGTAAATGAGTCAAGTTTATCATATCTAGCGATTTAAAGGGAAATTTGTTCCAAATTTTATCTAAATCTTCTAAGAATATGTATATGTAGTATAATACTCACTGAGTTTGTACAAGAGTAAAGACAGGCTATTTTAATAGCATTTTTCTTATCTGCACTTTTTATTGAATTAGGCAACAGAAAAACTTTTCAAATCCTTTAATTTTTCTTTTAGCTCAAAGGTTCATAGGATTTTTCAAGCAACTGTAAGAAGTAAGATAAATGAAAAGATTTCTAAAGGGATACAAATTAATAAGGCATAAGTCCCTCTACTAATCCAGTATAGAAAATTAGTTCTTAAGAAATATATTGGTAATCCACTTTTCAGACTTCTCCAGTTTGTTCAAAAACAATATAAATTTGTATTGGTCCCAGAGTAAGTAACATCTTTGTGCCATGGTTTCAGGGTTTAGCTTATAATTAAGCGCTTGAAATGCTTGAGAATATAATTATTGGGACATCACCACATTGCATAATAATTTTTTCTCTTTCTCTCAGATAAATATTGTGAATGTGTCAGCATGAGCCACCGAGTTACAGAATGCATTCTGCATAGTGAATTGGTCAGCAGTATCTTCGCTCTGTTCTGCTTAGGAAACAAAGTTGATATTATGCAAATTAAACCACTTTATCATTCTTTGGTGTCTTTACTTGGTTCTATATGCTTCAGGATGTAGTTACTTTTGCAAAAAATATCAAAGACAAATTTTGCTTTGTGCACATTATAGGCGTATGTAAATATATACAGATAAATTTCATTTATCAAGGAAAGTGTGATATTTAAAGTGAAACTAATGTAAAGCAATATGGCAGAGCATATAGCATTTTAAAGTTAGAGGCATTGTTAGAAGTGATTTAATTCAGACCCGTTATTTTATAGATAAAACTGTTTACCTCGAAGCTGAGTGACTTTCCCCAAAGTCACAAAGCGTTAAAAGTAGGTTAGAACTCAGGCCCCCTGATGATCCAAATCTATATGTAAATTATCAGGCCTTTGAAGAAAACCATGTTTTTCTCACCTTCCATAGTATCTTCTTAAAATAATTTTGTGTCACAATAAGTGTGCCCATCACCCAGACAGTGTGCATTGTACCCACTAGGTGTGAATTTACTGATCCCCCGTCCCTCTCAACTACTTAATTTTGATGAATGTTATTTCCATATGTGCACATAAGTGTTAATTGATTACTTCCAATTTAACAGTGAGTAGATGCCGTGTTTGTTTTCACATTGTCATAATACTTCACTCAGAAGGACGGTCTCCAGTTCCATCCAGATTGCTACAAGGTAATGGTTCCCCATGTTTAGTACTCCAGGCTATTCATATAACACATTTTGTTAATCCACTTATGTATTGTTGCACACTGGTTGTTTCCACGTCTTTGCAATGGCAAATTGTGCTGTCATAAACAATCAAGTGAAAGTGTTTTTTATAAAATGTCTTTTTTTCCTTCAGGTAAATACCTTGTAGTTGGATTACTGAATCAAATGGTAAATCTACTTTTAATCTTTGAAAAAGTTCCATACTACTTTCCATAGAGGTTGTAGTAGTTTGCACACCTACCTTCAGTGTATGAGTGTTCCTGTCTTTCTGCACCCACACCAGCATTTGTTGTTTGGGGGGTTTTTGATAAATTCCATTCTTATTTGAGTTAAACGATATCTCATGTGGTTTTGATTTGCATTTTCCTGATGATTAAAGATGGTGACAATTTTTTCATATACTTTTTGGCCATTAGCCTAGGTCCTTTTGAAAAACTTTTGTTCAAGTCTTGCCTATTTATAAATGGGATTGTTTGATGTTTTTCCTTGCTGATTTTTGTTGGTTTGTCTGTTTTGGGTTTTGTTTTTTTTTTTTGGTAGATTCTGGTTATCAGTCCTTTATTAGATGTATAGCACACAAATATTTTCTCTAATTCTTTAAGTTGCCTATTCCCTCTAATAATTGTTGCATTGTGCAAAAGTCTTTTCCATAATATCTTTTAATCAAAGAGTACATAATCACACTTATCTTTTTTTTTTTTTCTTTTTGCAATTTTTGGCCAGGGCCAGGTTTGAATCTGCCAATTCCTGTATATGGGGCTGGCACCCTACTCCGTTGAGCCACAGGCGCCGCCCTACATTCATTTATTCTTTCAAAAAGTTATTCTAATACTCAGCAACCTCTAGCAACAAAGAAAATAATTTTACAACTTTTTGGGAGAGTTGTTTGTATTTGAATTACTTTCTACACCTAATTAGTAACAAATATGAAATTGCTATTCATTTAATGATTATTCACAATTTAAATTACATTAGGGTAGAAAAGGATGGAAATAAATTATAGAAAAGAAGTACATCAGAAAATAAACAAGTTTGTAGAAAATTAATTTCTTCATTTTTTTAAATTTTAGGTACATGCTATACAAAGCTTGTCTAGCATGTATTATCCAAAATATAAACATGGATATTAACTTATTAGGAAATAATTTGGGGCAGCACCTGTGGCTCAAAGGAGTAGGGCACTGGCCCCATATGCCAGAGGTGGTGGGTTCAAACCCAGCCTTGGCCAAAAACTACAACAACAACAACAAAAAAAGGAAATAATTTGGCAGCACATGAGAGAAAATCAAACCAAAATTAATTAACTAAAACTATAAATTTTTTTATTCATACAACTTGGAAGTCTAGAGGTATTTTCAGGCATGCCTGGCTATAGAAAATAAAATGATGTCAAAAGAAACCTATTTTGCCATATGGTCTCTGTATTATCATGCCGTGGTTAAATTATCAGCTCCCTCCATATTGTAGGAAGTTGGTTACCTATACTTTTTAGCTTCTATATTGTACTAAGAGCAACTCCAATGGGGCAGGTAAGGGGATATTTTCTCATTTGTTCCAAGAAAAATCCTAGAATGTAACCTTTATAATTCTAGTTGAATCGCTTGCTCACCCCTAAATTAATCCTTGTGATTGATGCTTTGATCATTCAAGCCTGGTGACATGGCCACTCTTCGCAGCATTTAAATCCACTTCACCCCAAATTCATAGAATGTGAATAAGAAAAGCAAGAATGTTTTGCTAGATGACAAGAAAATGAATGTTGAGCAGGCCAAAAATGACAGATGTCTTTGGGAGTGTGGAGTCTCTTTTTTCCCCTCACCTCCCCATTTTTCCTCCATATGAGTTGTTATGGATTGATTGTTTTCTAGTACACTGACTACAGCACATTCAAACAGCAGATGGAACTACTGCATGTACTAGATTTCACAGGGACAAAGCCCTCTTTCTAACTTCCTTTGACCATGGGACAGAAATGCTAAGTAGCAAATCTGTTTTCAAAGTGGAAGAGAACTCCGATTTCTCATGCTCCGTTATTTTTTTTTCTATTTCATTTCTCCTGCTGTTTCCATAAATCATAATGGTAAAAGATAAACATTTGATGTTGTAGTAGGGGTAATGGTGAAAACAAGAGATAATCGTCTTTATTATAGAGTTAGAACTGAAATTTTCCATGTCTAACTAGGTTAAGAAAAAGGAGTGCTCCCAGTGATCCAACATCATCTTGGTTTACTGTTAACAACTGTCCACTCTCTCCCTATAATAGAGTCGGGCATTCATATCCTTTTCAATGCCTTCTTCTGGGGGTGAGGTATACTCTTCTGTCTCTCCAAATTTGGGCTTGGCTATATTATTTGCTTTGGTCAATGCTACGTAAGTGAATATAATACGTGCTACTTCCTCTTCAGGGGCTTTAAATTAGCTTCAGTGGTTTGTCTTGTGCTTTTATGCTTCCACAGTCTGTCATTAGAAGATCTTGCCAGGCTCCTGGAATGAGAGACATGTGGAGGTAGATATGCATCTGTCTTGAAGATTACAGAAAGCCACCCTAGCCAACTCCCAGACCTGTGAGCAACACAATGTCTTTTGTGATAAAACACTGTGGTTGCTAGTTTGTTACTTTAGCAGATTTACCATGCAAAACTGACTAAAACAACACACTATGCAAGTTTTCGGCAATGTAGCAGTTTGGCTAACTTGGGACAAAGACAGATCTAAGAAAAATACTATTTAAAAATATTAGCGCTATAAGTCACATGGTCTCTTCAAAGCATTGTTAGGGTTTTCAAGAAATTTTCCTTAAAGTCTAAAAGCCAAAGTAGAATCAAGTTACCTCAAGATCTTTATTTAGATTTCTCCTACGGTTCAAAGCTGATACATTAATCATTAAGATATTTTTAATATGCTGTTTCTTCTATCTTCTCTCCTTGCATTATATAGCCAGCCTCACACTTGTTTACACCAAATATTCTTCCCTTCAAACTCATATGCTCACGTACCTCACCCTCCGATACCTTTAATTCCTATCCTACATTCTCTTTCCTATCCCACCACTGAGTATTTAGGCAAAGGAAAGGAAATTCGTCAATCAAATGGATACTTGACCCACATGTATATTGCAGCTCTATTCACAATAGCAAAGATATGTAATCAACCTAAGTGTTCATCACTGGATGAATCAATGAAGAAAATTATGCTATAGATACACAATAATATTTGGCTATAAAAAAATATAAATCACTCTTTCTAATTGATTGACAAAGCATAAAATAACTGTTGGGGCCAACAAGGAGTTCTCTGGATAATTGGACAGGAGAGATTAAGGCAAACTATAATTTTCTTTCATTGGGAGGCAGAGAAAACTGCTAAGCTCTCCCACAGGCTTCTCTTAAGAACGGCATGGGAAGAAATAATATTGGGCATTTCTAGTCCCATCCTGTTCATATCAGTCAACAACTGTCATCTCCTTAAGATAAATTTGAATTCATTCTTTTTTTCTTATATGCTCCTGTACTTTACTGAATTTTTAAATAGGAGAAGAAATTTAGTTTTATTGTAAGAAATTAAACAATAAAAAATTAGAAAATAAAATGTTGGTATCTAATTCCCCTCCTCCAATCAAACCATCTCAGAAGTAATGTATGCAATGTCAAGGGTATATATTTTTTGAAATATTTATGTCTATGCAAACATATAATTTCCTTTATTTCCTTTTTTTCTTTTTTTTTTTTAATTGTTGTGGATTCATTATGGGTATAAAGAACCAGGTTGCATCGATTGCATTTGTTAGGTAAAGTCCCTTTTATAATTGTGTTCCTCCTGCAAAAAGTGTGTCACACACCATGATCTTCCCACCTTCTCCCTCCTTCCCTTTCTCCGCTCTCCCCTTCCTACACCCCCTACTGTGTACTAGGTCATTAACTGTCCTCATATCAGAATCCAGTACATAGAATTCTTGCTTCTCGATTCTTGCGATGCATTACTAAGAATAATGTGTTCTACTTCTACCCAGGTTAATACAAAAGATATAAAGTCTCCATCTTTTTAATGGCTCCATGTTATACATATACCACATCTTGTTAATCCATTCCTGGGTTGGTGGGCATTTAGGCTGTTTCCACATTTTGGAGATTTTAAATTGAGCTGTGATAAACAGTCTAGTGTAAGTGTCCTTATGGTAAAAAGATTTGTTTTCTTCTGTGTAGACGTCTAGTAATGGGACTGCAGAATCAAATGGGAGGTCTAGTTTGAGTTATTTGAGGATTCTCCATACTTCCTTCCAAAAAGGTTGTATTAGTTTGCAGTCCCACCAGCAATGTAAAAGCATTCCCTTCTCTCCACATCCACACCAGCACCTGCAGTTCTGACATTTTGTGATGTGGGCCATTCTCACAGGGGTTAGATGCTATCTTGGGGTACTGTTGATTTGCATTTCTCTAATAATTAGGGATGCTGAGCATTTTTTCATATATTTGTTAGCCATTCATCTGTCTTTTTTAGAGAAAGTTCTATTCATCTCTCTTGCCCAGTGATATAAGGAATTGTTGGCTTTTCTCATGTGGATTAATTTGAGTTCTCTGTAGATCCTACTTATCAAGCCTTGTCTGTTTCAAAACATGCAAATGTCCTTTCACACTGTGTAGGTTGTCTATTTACTTTGGTTGTTGTCTCCGTAGCTATGCAGAAGCTTTTCAGTTTAATTAAGTCCCATTTGTTAATATTTGTCGCTGTTGCAATTGCCATGGAAGTCTTCGTCATAAAGTCTTTCCTTAGGCCGAGATCTTCAAGTGCTTTTCCTTTGTTTTCTTTGAGGACTTTTTATCATTTCATGCCTTAAATTTAGTTATTTTATCTATCTTGAATCAATTTTTGTGAGTGGAGAAAGATGTGGGTCCAGTATCAGCCTTTTACATATGGATATCCAGTTCTCTCAGCACCATTTATTGAACAGGGAGTCTTTTCCCCTATTTGGTTTATTGAAGATTAGGTGGCTATAAGATGTTAGTTTCATTTCCTGGTTTTCAATTTACAGATTCAATGCCATCCCTATTAAAATAGCAACATCATACTTTCAAGACATGGAAAAAAATAATTCTGCATTTTGTATAAAACCAGAAAAACCCCATATAGCAAAGGCAGTTCTTAGTGATGAAATCAAAGCTGGGGGCATCAGCCTACTAGACTTTATGCTGTACTACAAGGCCATAGAGATAAAAACAGCAGGTTATTGTCAAACAAATACAGACATAGACATCTGGAATCGAACAAACATAATTTTCTACTTTTTTCTATAAAATGAACTCTATTATACTTTTATATAAGATGTGTTTTTCAATTCTATATGACAATATAGAAAGGATATCTCTTTAAGTAAACATATGTTTTATTAATTAAAAATTAGCTGCACAAGTCTTTAATCAATTTTCATTTGATTTTTTTATATGGTGAAAGATAAGGGCCTAGTTTTATTATTCTGCACATGGATCTCCAATTTTCCCAGTACCATCTATGGAAGAAACTATCTTTCCCCAATTGTATGTTCTTGTTAACTTTGTCTAAAATGAATTGACCATAAATGAATGGATTTATTTCTGGGCTCTCTATTCTGTTCCTTCAGTGTGTGTGTGTGTATTTTAATGTAAGTACCATACTGTTTTGGTTACTACACCTTTGTAGTATATTTTGAAGTCTGCTTGTATGATGTGACCAGCTTGGTGCTTTTTGCTCAGGAATGTTTTAGCCTGTTTGGGGTCTTTTGCAGTTCCATACAAATTTTAGGATTCTTTTTTTCTATTTTTGTGAAGACTAGTATTTTGACAGGCATTGCATCAAATCTATAGATCGTTTAGGGTATTATAGACATTTTAACAATGTTAATCTTTACAATCCAAGAGCAATGGATATCTTTCCACTTTTGTGTGTCCTCTTCCACTTCCTTCATCAATATTTTGTGCCTTTCATTTACAGAGATCTGTCACTTACTTGATTTAATTTATTCCTAGGTATTTCTATAGCTATTATAAATGGGATTGCTTTCTTGATTTCTTTTCAGGTAATTCACTGTTGGTATATAAAAATTTCCACTTATTTTTGTATGTTGATTTGGTATTCTGAAACTTTACTGAATTTATCAGTTCTAACACTTTGAGTCTCTAGGTTTTTCTAAACATAGGATCATACCATCTGCAAACAAAGTAAGACTGACTTCTTCATTCCAGTTTGGATGAATTTTATTTCTCTCTTCCCTAATTGCTCAGGCTAGGACTTCTAGTGCCCTGTCAAGATTAAAGTGGACATCCTTTTCTTATTCCAATTTTTGAAGAAACAAAAGAAGATCTGGAATGTTCTCAACCCAGAGAAGTGGTAAATGTTTGAGGTAATATACAGGATATACTAATTATTGTGATTTGATCATTACTCATTGTATGTATGTATCAAAATTTCTCATGTTTCCTTAAATATGTACTGTTATTATGCATCATTTAAAAAATTATGAAGTGGGCCTGGGGAGCTAGCTTATCCCTTCACCATGTGACAGAGTGAGAAGGCACTCTTCTATGAACCAGGAAACAGGCCCTGATTCGACACCAAATATGCCAGCGTTTTGATCTTGGACTTTCCTACCCACCAGAACTATAAGAAAGACCTTTCTATTGTTTATAAGCTGAAAAATCTGCATAATACTACATGCTAAATATTTATTAAAATTTTTCAACCAATATTAATATTTAGGTTATTTCTAGCTTCCCATGATTACTATGTGAAATCAAAGTCTGTGCATAAGGATGTGCAATCTTACTGGGAAGAAAGAGCTAATTATGTTGGTTCATTATACAATTTACCATATTTGGTGTTTTACATTATAAAGGTGGGGTGTGTATGTGTTTTGTTTTCATCTTTAATCTTTTGACTCTTTTCCTTTATTGCTTCTGAACTTCCATATTCTCCCAACAAATTGTGACAAAATGAATACATGCTGTCTATTGGCCAAGAATATTAAGCATTCACTTTATAATAGGAATTCAGAGAATTTAGAAAAACTCTATCTCCACTCTCTCTTAAATTATTTGCTAACCAACATTTCTATCTCAAAAGTAATTACAAATATCATACAGAGAGCTAATACACATCTTGTTAGACTTTTACATGTTATTTTCAATACTGTTGCAAAATCTCACATAAGTAAGTTTTTATGTGAAAAAGCAAATGAATCAAATAGTAATATTCATAAAGTATTAGACTAAATACTTTATGTATTTAGTCTACGAATAAAAAATATGTGAGGGAAGATTGAGTAAGTGAATGACAAACTTCATCTAAATTTTACCTTTATGGAAGGAAAGATCCCAACATATGACTTTGTGTTGAAGGCATTTTGGAAATCAAATATGGTTCAACATGTTGTGTCAGTCAAAGGCTTAAGATAAATGAAATATTCAAACTGATTTTTATCCCTCAGATTAATATAGATGACAGAATTTTTAAAGCAAAATAAAGTATACTTTAATCTTTTTTAGGTACACTCAAATTTCATGGTTGGAAAAAACAAATTTTCTGGGCTTTTCCCAGATGTAGGACTCTGGGTGGGGGCATCACCACTCAACAGTGAGACAAAAGGAAAGTGTAGTATGAAGCCTCAGACCCAAGTTCCTGCTCCTTCTTAAGTAAATTTCAAAACAGCCATTCTCTTTCTGGTCTTTATAAAACAAAGCACAGCAATGAATGTAAAATTGTTGTTTGCATGATGAAATACTTGGCAAATATAAGAATTTTCATCAACCATACTTAGAAAATCCCTGTTTGTTTGTTTTTTAATAACAAATAAAAACTGTTTAAACATTGTCTCTGATTCATTGTCTCTGTCTTCTATGTTGGCTTGGAGAGCTAAGTTATCAGCCAAATCTTGAACACAAATATTAGCTTTCTGAACTTTTGTATTGTCTCTGACTGGTTTCCCTGGCTCCTGGAAGTGTTGTTGGGAAAAAAAAAAAAAACCCTAGGTGAAACTGTCTACATTCAGTCAGAACTTTTAATTGCTTTTATAATTCACACTTGTGTCTCAAAATGTAAGTTTGTTTTTTCAGAGTCATTTTCTTAGTCATCAAAAAGACATAGGGCTTTATATGGCAATTGATATTACAGAAAATTTGAGGTGTTGAGTTTAAACTAATGCCGCTTCCTTATGTATTTTAAATTTGACCTAAAGGTTTCTCTGTACATAGTGACCTGCAAGCTAATTATGTGGACATACTGTAATATTCTCTTGTACCAGTCACTGAGTCTCAGCCAGTCATAGGCAACCAACTGTTCAAACCAAGTTCAAACAAGAAAAAAGCCAGCCCAGCTATAACAAGTACAGCTGCTTCTTCTGTACCTCACATTTCTTTTTCTGTGTGTAGAATTATCCAACATGTGGCTGTCCCAAGTCACTCTGAATTACTCTGCATCTGGCTGCTACATGATTTGTGGATCATTTTTTACTAATTAAACTGTTAAATTTTGTCTAAACTTTTGTTTAAAACAGAGAGGAATATTTTGACCTAATATTTGACCCTTTCTAGGATTATAAGTAACCTGAGTGAGAAATTACTCCCCAAAGGTAACAAATAAGATAAATGAAAATGAAATAAAACTTTAATTAAAAAAAACTAGTAAGTATAAACATTATAACCTAGTTATTTGTTAATCCATTTAAAACATCAAAAACAATGCCATTAAATATTAATATTATTTTTATTTAAAAAAATCTATATCTTATAACCAGAAAGGAACTAATAAAGACTAGGAGGGTTATTTTTCTTTGTAATTAATTTCTTTAATGACAGAAAGACATCAAAGAGGACAGATGGTTTCTCATATCTTCTGCACTCAGTCAGTTGAAACATATTGTTTGGGCTGAAATATGAGAATCTATCTTCACATAGATACACTATTAGAAAGTGGAGAGGTCTTTTCAGGTTATTGTGAATATTCTTCTCTAACAATATCACCAAATTCAGCAAGTGGTAGTTTCCCCAAGCTTAGCTGCAATGTGGAATCTAAAACTATATTATTGCTATTTTTGTACTGTTTCATTAGAATCTCTTGATCCATTTTTCATTTAATTGCAAGATTTTGTTACCTCAAATATTAGTCATTTGCAACATATTATTTGACTCAGTTATGAAGATCACTTGAATTTTGACATATTTATTAAACAATATAAAAAAGTCCACATTTGCTGATTTCACTACCAATCTCATCAAAAGTTAAATATAGCAAACTTTTAATCTTACAGTGGCATATAAAAATTTTCTAGAATTCTAACTTTTCCCTTAAAGTTAGCTATTGTGATTGACAAAGAAGAAGTATTTAATTTGTTTCAAGAAATTTTGACTAACATCCAAAGAGGAATAAGCATAGTTTTTCTGTCAGTCACTTTTTTAAACAAAAATGTGTTTCCATTTAAAAAGAAGCAGCTAGTTTAGCTCACAATGCAAACAGTATAGCAGGGCTTCTCATGGAAGCATCCATCATGCCTTGCTAAGCAGCAGAAGTATTTCCTGCATACTTCCCCTTTAATCACATAAACTATTCAAATCTTTTTCTATTAGGCGATCTTTTCTTTTTCATTGACTTACAGAAGTAGTTTACATTTTCCTCACTGTATCTATGATTTTTTTCATTAGACATTATGTGTAATCTGATGTATACAATATGTATCATAAATAAATTCTTTGCTCTGTGGCCTGCCTTTTGCTGATTAGATGGTATATTTCAATAAACATAAGTTTTTCACATTTATATAGGTTGATTTATGCTTTTTTACTCCATGATTAGTAGTTTTCTGACCCATTTAAGAAATTTCTTAACTCAAAATTATACAAATACATTCCTAGTTTACTCCTCAAAAAGGTTTTGTAGTTTTCAGGTTAGTAGACCTGTATTAAATACATGTTTAATTCAATTTATTCTTAGGTATTTTGTGTACTTTGATTTTATGAAAAAGGATACTTTATTTTTACAATTTCCATATTTATTGTTTACATATATGCATATAATCAATTTTAATATGTCTTTGCACCCAGCAAGTTAATACATTAATTTATAGTTTTTCACAGTTTTATGGTAGAGTCTTTTGAAATTTTTACATACACTATCATGTTACATGCAGATAATGATAATTTTGTTTCTTTTTCTCCAAATTCTAAACTTTCCACCATTTGTCATGTCTCTTTTCACTGAACAGGAGCTTCAAGAAGACATTGAATGCAAAAAAAATGGTAAAAGGCATCCTTGTTTCAAGAAGATTTTTCTTTATTTAAAGAAATAGCTCTACTCATTATCTCAAAGTCAGTAACTCGTTTGGTTTGAATCATGATCAGAGATTATGACTTATGATATCTCTTCTGTAAAAAGGAAAACATAAAGTAGAGGATTGACAAGAGAGTATAGAAAGGAGCAAATCATCTGAGAACACTGCCATTTAGGAGTCGGAGAGGAGGGGGAAGATGTCCAACTGGAGCCAGCTTTCGACAGAAGCTCCCATCCAGAGGGAAGGATAATGATCAGATAGTGCCTAATAAAGCTGAAGACTGGGGGCAAAGCTGAGAGAGAAGAGTGATAACTGCACATCACCTCTGCTGAGTCAAGCTGTGACTCCAAGAAAGCAAACTTCAGCTGAGACGTCAACCCAGAGTCACTGATCCACTAGGATCAGACAAAGACCAGCTAAATACAACACAGAGCCACCTACACCAAGCAGGTCCCCATACAGTCATACAGTATGGGTTCTTCGCAAAGCTGTAGGGGAAAAAACCTACAGTCACCAGTCCCAGATCCTTGGCAAAGGGCTGGTTAACCACAACTCCAGGATCCTCCAATCCAATTTCACCTTACCTGCCCATGTAGCCAAACAGTGAAAAATAATCATGGGATGGAATCATCAGAAAAACTCAGGCAACATGAGTAATCAGAGTAGATCTTCCCCAAGAAATGACAAAACAGACACACCAGATAATCACATTCATAAACAATGACTGAGATGTCAGAAATCAAGTTCACAAATTTAGTTGGCAAATAAGATTAACAGAATGGAGGCAAAAATGGAATTTAGAATTTCAAGCAATAATTCAAATGTTTTCTTAAGAATTCAGTGAATTAAAAGACAAAAATCACCAAAGATTTTGACACATTGAGGCAAGAATTTGCAGCCCTCAAAGATCTGCGAACTACAGTAGAATCTTTCAGTAACAGAATGGAACAAGAAGAGAAAAAAATTTCTGACATTGTAGACAAAGCTTT
>CAUYQV010052128.1:0-21359 GCA_963574575.1 Galagoides demidoff
GAAATACTTCCATCAAACTGATCAACACAGCCTTCATGTCATTTTCTCAGTTATTGTTTTAAAACGTTCTGATTCTACTCTTAGAGAGTTTCACTCGTACCCCTATAAGATAGACCTCAAAAATGGTCCCTCCAATCCCCCTCCCTCCACCCATTCCCCCCTCCCTTCTCCCTGCCCCCTACCCACATTCTTAGGCTATTTGGTTATAGCTTTCATATAAAAGGTATAAATTAGTTTCATAATAGGGGTGTGTACATTGGATACTTTTTCCTCTATTCTTGCGATACTTTGCTCAGAAGAACATTCTCCAGCTCCATCCATGTGCTAATTTTTTTTTTTAAGGTGTAGTTAGACATTATTTTTATTTTTTAAGATTATAGGGGTTGGTGGAAACTTCCTCTTTCCCCCAAGTTTGCTGAAAGATCACTCACAATTAAGGCAGATTAATATGAGAAAGGTTTATTTACCATGCACATGGTGAGAGTCACAGACTGATTACCCAATATCCCAGTGAAGTTCAGATATTTTTATACATCTCTTTTTTTTTGAGATAGAATCTTATTTTGTCGCCCTTGGTAGAGTGCCCTGGCGACACAGCTCACAACAACCTCAAACTCTTGGGCTCAAGTGATTCTCTTGCCTCAGCCTCCTAAGTAGCTGGGACTACAGGTGCCACCACAATGCCTGGTTATTTTTTAGAGATGGGATCTTCCTCCTTGCTCATTGCTTCAACTCCTGAGCTCAGTCAGTCCACTGGCCCCGGCCTCCCTTCTAGGATTATAGGTGTCAGCCATCCCCTCCCCCCTGCCCCCGCCCCCTCCATCTCCCCACTCCCATGCCTCTATCTTCACTCCCCCACCTCCCCACCCCCCCTTCACCTTCATGTTTTTTAGAAGGGAGGGGGACTGAGGAGTATGGATGGGGGAAGCAGATCAGATTGATTGCACGTATTACGTTTTAAATAATTTGGGCCAAGTATGATTGCCTTTTGCAATATGCTGAGATAACAGGGAGAGGAAGGGGAGTCCCTTGTTCATTTTTATCCAAAAGAGAGAAAGCTTTTTCCAATGTCCTTTTATCTGGATGGGCCTTTAATTCCAAATATTCTTTATACCAAGGAGCTCCTTCAAGATAGTCTGTTCTGTCACCCTGACTGAAGTGTTGAAGGCTCATAATAGCCTCAACCTCCTGGACTCAAGCATCTTCCTGCCTCAGCCCCCAAGTGGCTGGTACTGCAGATGCATGTCACCACACCTTGCTAATTCTATGTTTTTGGTAGAGATGGGGTTTCTTGCTCAAGCTGATCTTGAACTCCTGGCCTTACATGATCCTCCTGCCTTGGCCTTCCTACTTTGGGGTTTTGAGGGTTTATAACTCATGACTTAGCCTTACATGTGAACACTCCACTGTCTGTTTCTCTTTTCTTTGCAAAACCCCTGTTTCCATCACCCCATCTGTTCTTGATCAGTCTTAGGTTTCATGGTGTAATTGGTCCCTTGACATTGACTCTGGTGGTGGCTTAAGCAATATGGGAGGAGCCAGTTGTTTCTGCTTAAGAAAAAAAACAGATCAGGAGCCTATTCATGTACATCCTCTCCTACCCAGTGCCGCAGTGGCTCCTCCCTACAGTATTCACAAGCTTGACAAACATTTTCTGGCCACCTGCCAGATGCCAGGCCCTGTAGTGGTGAGTAAAGATTCCAAGTTGAGGAATTCACAGTTCCTGTCTTCAAGGAACTCTCAGCCTCATCAGGTGAGACAGATAAACAAATAGATGTAATAACCTGTTAAGGGTGAAGTCCTACCCCTTAAGGGGGTCATTTTCACAGAGGGTAGGTGTCAGGGAAGAATTCCTCCAGGAGGTGAGCCTGGTGCTGTACCCTTAAAGTGATTGTTCCTGGTAGTGGGAGCAATGAGGTTCTTGAGGTTTCTTTGAATGTAAGTCAGTTTAAGGGAGGAGAAGGTAGTCTGTAGGAAGGCCTTGGTACTTTAACTATGTACTTTGTCCGACTGGGTAATATGTGTACAAAGTAGAGTGGTAATGGGGCCGGCACCCTACTCCTTTGAGCCACAGGTGCCTGCCTGCAAATGGTTTTCTTTATGTGCTAATTTTAGAAGTCATTGCATTGTAGCACAGATGGAACTGTCCTGTTCATTTTAAACCACTGGTATTCTATTGGGTATACTATAAATTACTTAACTAGTCCCCTGTGATGAACTTTTAAGTTGCTCCAGTCTTTTGCCATTACAAACCATTCAGTGAATATCTTTCATGTGTGTCGCTGGAGATGTGATTTCTGAGGACAGATTATAGAAGTGGAATTGATAGGTCAGAGAATATGTGCATTTGAGGGGGCAGATATTACCTGGTTGACCTCCAAAGAGCTCTACTTTGATGACAAATACTAACCATACTTTATCACTTGGCCCACAGCACTTCTCCTGCTCCCCCATTGAGCCTCTAAGATCTCTGCCAGAGTGATCTTCCTGAATGAATTTGGTTCTGTATGTCCCTGTTTGGAACCCTTGGCATACCACCTGGATTTCAGCCTCCTCCAGGAGTACTATGCTTCGTGGTACTCTGATCCACCTATTTTTGGTACCTCCTTTTTTCCCCCCAACTAGACACATCCTTTAGGACTCAGCTTAACATCACCTCCCGTGGGTAGTCTTTCCTGCCTGCTTCCACTCATGCTCAGAACATGTAACTACCTTATGTGGCCTCACCCACTCACTACTTAAATATTTGTTATGCACGTGCTGTGATATGGCACACACAGGTATCATTCTTGATGATCCACTCTTGTTGACTTGAGGGGATGATGACTGCCTGGTAGGGTTACCTGGTGTGGCTACATGTAAAATGGCAGCACCACAGGGCCTGTTGCTAACCCTGTCACTAACCAGCTGGGAGCCTTAGTCATATCCTTTAACTTTTTTGGACCTTGGGTTGCTGTCTGTCAGATGAGGCAGTGGAGCTTAATGAACTCTTAACTCCCTATAGCTCAGGTCTTATTAATGATTGGACAGTAACAGCAGCCAGTGTTTACTGAGGACCTACAAAGTGTCAGGCACTTTGTCTGTTCTGTTCCTTACATCAGTCCTACAAAGATCATATGTTTACTGTCCCCATTGCACAGGTGAGGAAACTGAGGCTGAGAGTTTTTATGACTTGGCCACAAAATAGCAATATGACTGTCTCAGTCTGAAAAAAGGCCAGGTATGAGAGTCTTCAGTAAGCATTAGCCAGGCGTTCGTGAACACAGCCAGCCACTTGTTCTCATCCTGTTTCCTCTAACAGCTGAGACTGTAGCAGTCTTCTCCCAGCTTTTACCCAGACTCCAGTTTGAGCCTTTAAAGCTGCCTGGCAGAGTCTCAGGGGCATCCTTTATTAGGTCATAATAGAAGAAACAGAATTGAATCTGAACATTCTGACTTTACTGCTGTTAGTCACATAAATGTGCTCATATTCCACACATAGACAGGGTTTCGTGTACTGTCACAAGTTCTACTCCCAGATCCGTATGTGAATTACCACTGTTCTTCAGGGTTACTACCAGACTCCCTGATCTATGGCACATAAAACCTTGTTAATGGAGAAGGGTGTGTGCATGGAATTAAAAAAGGAAGTGGAATAGTATTTGGAGTACCTATTATAAATGGGAATATATGAGTAACTGGCAAAGGAAATCAAATAATTGAACTAAAATATAATAAGTCCACATCATATTGTATCATCAACTCTCCCCAAAGACATGTAGAAAATATTCTTTAAGTTATTGACTCTAGATGTCATTTCCCCCCCCTTCCCCTGCTCCCTTCCCCTCCTCTCCTTTCCCCTCTCCTCTCTTCTTTTCTCTTTCTTTTTTTAAGATTCTGGTTCCTACTCTTCCAAAGTCTATCTGAACTAGAGTGGGTGGTAGGGCTAATGAGCAATTACAGCCCATCCTCCACCCCCCCATCATTGTCAACATTGGCCAACAGAATGTGGTCACAAGTGTGTTGGGTGAGTCGATTAAATTAGTCCCATTTTTGAGATGCGAGGCTGTCGAGTCAGATCCTCGGGCTGAGTGCGCAGCTCCCAGTGCTTCATTCCGGTGTGTTTCTGCCTTTAAGGCATGTGTTCTCCCTCTCTCTCTTTTTCTCCTTTTGGTTAGTTTGAGCTTGTTCCAAGTCCAAGTGGCAAAGGCAAAGGCTGACTGGTGTAGCAGCCTGATGTTGACAGCCGCCTCTGCTCCTGTTGCTGGAGTCTGCCAGATAGTTTCTGAAAGCTCTGCCAATCCTGACGGATATCCAGGTGAAACAGGCTGTGTCCTGGTCCTGTTGAAAGGATCTGGCTCGGGGAGGCTGACGGCAGCGGGCCTTGGCATTTCCCCAGGGAAGAGCTGAAAAGCTACTTCTGTGTTTGTCTCTCCTGGCAGCAGCAATTCAGTTGCTAGAATTCTTTCAACTTTGTGTGTGATTATGGCTTTCTTACCAAAGTGACTATTTTTAACTAACTTATAGCTAAAGTTTTCATTTTACTTATGTCTTGGTTTTCTGTTTGTTACAGGTGATTCTATCCCTGGCTGACTTTAGGATTCTTACTTCTGGATTTTTTAATTTTTTCTTTAAACAAAAAACTTGGACGGATAAAAGATGTGCCATGGCAGGATAGCACCAAAGAGCACCTCAGTGTTTGCGGTGGCCTCTGTGAGACATGGAGTGTTCCTTCCGCTGGTGATCCTTAGCAGCCTGCTTGGAGACGGACTCGCCTCTGGTAAGTCCAACCTGCCTTGTGAGTATGGGAGGGAAGACCATCATTTCTCTGGAAGGTAAGGATAGGGGCTATCCCTCTGTCAGGGCAGGCAGACTGTGGAGGGCTTTTGTACTGTGGTATCTAGGGGAGGAGCCAGGGCCTAATGAGCCAGCCACAGGGGGCTATGTGGCAACCAGCTCATGATAACCTGTTAGCAACCCCCCACAGTAGTCATCATTAGGCAGGATAGAAGTGCAGGGTTCAGAGCATGATATATGGGTAAGGGTGCCGGCTTGGGAATCAGACTGCCTGTGTTCACAGCCCAAGCCTACTAGTAGCTTGCTCTGTGACCCTGAGCAAGTCACTTTACTGATGCAAGCCTCAGTTTTTTCAGCTGTAAAGCAGGGTAATGATTGTATTTACCTTATTGGACAGTTGTGAAGATTGACAGAGATAACATATTAAGTTCTTAATGATTGCTGGCTCATTTTTGTTTCTTATATTTCTGTGCTTTTTTCTCAGAATGAGTGCACAGTTGAGAATTGTAATTTAGGGAAAGTAAGACCTGGTTGCCAACTCTATAAACATTGTGATCTTGGACAAGCTACCTGTTAATTCTTTTTTTTTAAAATTTTGAACAAACTTTTTTTTTGAGACAGAGTCTCACTTTGTCACCCTTGGTAGAGTGCCGTGGCATCATAGCTCACAGCAACAGTGATTCTCACAGTGATTCTCTTGCCACAGCCTCCCAAGTATCTGGGACTACAGGCATCTGCTACAATGCTCAGCTATTTTTTAGGGATGAGGTTTTATTCTGGCTCAGGCTGGTCTTAAACCTGTGAGCTCAGACAATCCACCCGCCTTGGCCTCCCAGAGTGCTAGGATTACAGGGGTGAGCCACCACGCCTGGCCCTGAACAGATTTTTATTTTGAACTAGTTTTAGATTTACAGAAAAGCTGTGAAGACACCACAGAAAGTTCCCATGTACGTGATATGCAGTTTCTTCTGTTATGAACGTCTTACATTAGTGTGTTACATTTATCATAATTAATGAACCAATATTGATGTTATTAAATAATTCCATACTTTATTTGTATTTTCTTAGTTTTTACGTAATGGCCTTATCTCTTCCAGGACCCCACTGGGGGTACAGTATTACATTCTGTCACGTCTTCTTAGGTTCCTTTGGCTGTGATAGTTTCTCGAACTTTTGTTCTTTCTTTATTTTGGACTAATATAATGGTATATGCAATTTGGTTACATCATTCGCATTTGTTCGGAAGTATCTGAGTTGTAGTTGAGTCCTTTGCCCAGGAGGTGTGTCATATATCCCCACATTGTACCCATTAGGTGGGAGCTTACTGAGCCCCTCCTTCTGCCTCCTCCCACTTGAATTTACTTGTTTTTCTCTCATGTGGGCTTGTAGCTGTTCATCTACTAGTTTCAAATTAGTATTGAGTACATGGGGTGCTTGCCATTTATCCATTCTTGAGCTCAGTTTCTCCCTCCGTCAAATGAAGAAGTTGACCTAGATAACCTTTAAGATCACTTCTAGTTCCTCAGTTTAGGTTTTTATGATTCCGAGGGCTTTCTGGTTGAACGTGGTGAGCTCTAGCAGGGGCTAGAAATGCAGTGCTGACTTTGTACCATCCTTGTTGCCTTCAACAATGCTGCAGAGATCCTTCCAGGTCCTCTTTGGCGAGGACACGTTCGGGGGGTGGGGCAGGCTTCTTGGTGGTGTGCCAGAACCTTCTTCTGTGTCTCACCCCCAGTGTCATCACTGAGCTTACCAGTAATGGTGTCCCTACCAGACTTCTTTAGAGACACATATGTGACAGTGCTTCCTGGGGAGAGATCGCAGAACTAGATTCTGGAAGGGGACTTTCTTGGGAGGGAGAAGGGGAGTGGTATGTGGTATATTGTGGCTATAGAGCCCCCAGCTCCGTGCTCTTTCATTCTCTTTCTCTCAACTCCCATTGCTCACTTACCCACCATAGACAAATGCAATCTCATCTTACATTTTTCTTTTGAATTGTCAGGAGAAACAATTAGCTGATTTTTTTTTGTTCCATCACAGCTTTCCCTACCTCTCACATACAGATTTCCTCCTGCTGCCTCTTCTTCCTTCCCCTTTTGACACATGACCCACCACCTTTCTTCTCTAGCCATGAGGAGTCCCTGGCATAACCCAGGGGGCCATGATGTTTGGGACCCCATGGTGTGGCCATTTGAAAAAGAAGACCAGGCTATGGAACTGGAGACCATTATCCAAAGTATCTTTGCAATGGAAAAACAAACACCAAACATACTTTCTCCGTAATTGGGAGCTAATTGATGGGCACACATGGGCACAAAGAGATCTAAAGGTTATTGGAAGCTAAGAAGCTGGCAGAGTAACATCCTACCCACTGGGTACAGTGAATACTGTTTAGGTCATGGGCAGACTAAAAGCCCTGACCTAAGCATTATAAAAGGCATACTTGTGACAAGAACATTTGTACCACCTTAATACATTGAAAAAAAAAAAAAAAGATGCTGATGACTAGGCTACATCAGTGTGAAGCAGGATGTAGAATCATAGGGCCAATCCAAAACCAGAGCAGGCCTGTAGAAGCGGTAGTTACAGAACCACAGAGCTCAGAGACTTCTTGTTCATCATTGTGTCTCTAGAGCAGAAGTTGGTAAACTGTGGCCCATGGGTTTGGGCCGACCTGCTGTCTTCTGTTGTGTGGTCTTCAAGTTAGAGCCATTTATATTTTCAGATGTTTGAAAGAACTCAGAGGAAGAATATTTTATGACACAAATTTATATGAAATTAAAATTTCAGTGTTCATAAATAGCTGTACTGAAGCACAGCAATGCTTGTATGTATAATCTACAGTTGCTTCTGTACTACCAGTGGCAGAGCTGAGTAGTTGTGACAAAGTCCATGTGGCCTGTAAACCCTGAGATATTTGGCTCTTTATGGAAGGGATTCTTCTGCCCTACTCTCACCTGTCAGCCCAGAACAAATGGTGCTCATTAAGTGTGCTTGTGAATGGAGTGATCATCAGAGCAGGAAGGAAGGACTGTTCAGAGCCAGGTTGGACTTCAAAGACGGAGCACTTGCTGCCCCGGGCCTGACAGCTAACAGTAGAGCTGGGACCTAGTCTGGTCCCTGCACACTCCTGCAACCTGTCTCTTCCAAGGGTCCTCTGGGGAAGCCACCCTACATGTTTCAGATCAGTATTGGTGGCAGAAAATCTGCCTTTGGTGTCTGAAGTCTTTAGCCTCTTTAACTTTGTTAAGCCATCCTACTTATTCCCACCCTGCCTTTGTTGGCTCCACCCCCTTCCCCAGTACCCCATCCCATTTTCCAGCTACCCACACTTTCCCAGCTTTCCACCCAAGGCCTGAAATCAATTATCAGGTTCCAGACTAGCTGGATAAAGAGATTATTATTCTCCAGTGTAGAAGAATGTATCTGTTTATAGTTTGGGCGCAGACTAGGATGGGAAAGTTGGCTCTGTTTTCTTTCCCTTTCCCCATCTACAAAGAATTCCCCCTTTCCTTGCCACTTAAACCCCAAGTCATTGCTACTCCCCATAATACACATGTCCTGGCAGGGAAGCGGGTACTGGGAAGAGATTTCACCATTGCTTAGCTCCAGTGCCCCAAATTGTTGCCAATGGTTTCCCCTCCCTCTGGAGTGGCTTCTAGGGGAGGGAAGTGCCCTTTCCTTGGCCTGAAACCCATAGCACACCTGTATGGCCATGCTTGCCATGAGCAGTGTACCAAGCAAGCTTGCCAAACTAAAACTCAGATATTCCAAAGCCAAAGAAAGGCAGCTTAGTTCAGGAAAAGCCTCTTTGTCCCCACCTTGCATTTCTTACCTATTCCTATAGCTCCTCCTGAACACACATTCTTGAGACATTTTATTTTGTTTTTTTTGTTTTTTTTTTTTTTTTTTTTTTTTGAGACGGAGCCTCAAGCTATCCCCCTGGGTAGAGTGCCATGGCATCACCACAGCTCACAGCAACCTCCAACTCCTGGGCTCAAGCGAGTCTCCTGCCTCCACCTCCCAAGTAGCTGGGACCACAGGTGCCCGCCACAACACCCGGCCATTTTTTGGTTACAGCCATCATTGTTATTTGGCAGGCCCGGGCTGGGGATTCGAACCCGCCACCTTAGGTGTACATGGCTGGTGCCTTAGCCGACTGAGCCACAGGCGCCGAGCCAATTTTGTTTTGTTTTATTGTAATTTTTTTGTTGCAGTTTGGCCAGGGCCAGACTTGAACCTGCCACCCTCTGCATATGGGGCCAGCACCCTGCTCCCTGAGCCACAGGTGTCACCCACCAGAGATATTTTAAAATGGGGTACTTGTGAAGAACACAGCCCCGGTACCAGAGACTATACAGACTGCCCTGGAGAATGCTCATTCACCCGTGAACCATGCAATTCTCAGTTCACGTTTATGATTCTGAGAATTGCACAGGGCATGGGTGAATGGGCATTCTCCAGAGCAGTGTCTGGTCATAAATACCACACCCTGGTATTCTCTGGTCTCAGTCATACGTAGTAATCTCAGGATTAGTAGGAAAGGACACTTGAATTCTAGCATGGACTTATGCTCTGGTTTCTCTTATACACTGCTCAATATTTGGATTTTTCAACAGAGACGGTGTTAGAGAGGCATTGGGTCCAGCTTTCCCTTGGTCATTCCTACAAATGGGGAGAATTATCGAAAGGTTTCCCTTTTAGGAGTGTCAAAAGTAATCATATCTTATTCTTCACATCTAGTCACCCCATGCAGTGTGAAGACCAGAATTAAAATAAAATCTATGCACATGCTACTTAATTTGCCTTTCTTAGACTAGAGAGGGATTAAGATCCCAACCATGTGGTAGCCTCTCCTGGGTCTCATAACTCTTCCTTTACCTGTGATCTTAAGAAACTTGCTCTATGACCTTAGGTGAATTGTATGACCTCTTTGTGTCTTCTGTAAAACAGAAACAGAGGTCCTTAAAAATAATAGGTTGTTGGGCGGCACTTGTGTCTCAGTGGGTAGAGTGCTGGCCCCATATACTGAGGGTGGCGGGTTCAAACCCAGCCCCAGCCAAACTGCAACAAAAAAACAGCTGGGCTTTGTGGCAGGTGCCTGTAGTTCAGCTACTCGGGAGCCTGAGGCAAGAGAATCATCTAAGCCCAGGAGTTAGAGGTTGCTATGAGCTGTGTGACACCATTACCAAGGGTGATAAAGTGAGACTCTGTCTCTACGCATACACACAAAATAATAATAATAATAGGTTGTTGTTGTGTAGACTGATGCAAATGATCAGAGAGCATGTGGCATATAAATGTGTTGTAAGCCCCAAATAATAGTGACAGAGTTGGTATGTGACCTTCTGTTGAGTCATGCTGCACAGTAGACTTTATGCAGATGACATTCTTTGCTGTCATTAAAACAGAACTGAAGGTGCAAAGTCACTGTTTGGGTTGAGAATAAGAGATTTTGGAGCAGGTGTCAAATTTGACCAGTGAGAAGAGATTGATTACATGAGGAATGGGGTTTGCCTTCCAGAAAGCTCATGTTTGCATAGTTTGATGATCTCAACCTAATTGACTTCCTGACTCATCAGAAGTTCTTGGTTTTAATTCTTTTCTTTTCCTGAGAAAACTCAGTATTTTTCAGACTTTTTTTTCTCTTAAAATGTTGCCATGGCATGTTACACCATGTTAAGCTAATTACATGACAACCTAGAGCCGTTTTACAATAGCAGGGAAGCAGCCATCTGCCTTTACGTGCCAGAGTGGGAACATCAGGCAGTTAGTTTTCATTGAAGATGAGAAATGTTGAGAACCAGGTTCCCGGGGGTGGTGGGGTGGTGGTGGGTGATGTGGCTTTGGCCCTTAGCATTGTTATGGCAGAGAGATACTGGCAGGTGGGCCCAGCTCACATCATCTCTGAAGGGGCCCAGGGCTTAGGGGAGAGGACAAATAGGAAACTGAAGTGTACAGAGCATCAGTTCTGTGTCAGGCTCTGTGTTACGCCATATAAAACTCTCAGAACACCTGTAGACTAGATGGTTATGTGACCATTTTATAGAGGAGAAACTAAAGCAAAGAGAGGTTAGATAATTTGCTCAGAGAGAGATGATGGTTATTGGTGAAGCTGGCTAGGACTCATGCCCTGTGTGTCTGACTCAGTTGCCTGTGGCCTTTGCTGGGAATCATACTACCCTGCCCAGGTGGCAGCCTTCTCTGAGACCCATTTTTTGTGTTTCAGGACTAAAGGGTTGAGATCAGCTGTCAGAGGATTATGCTGACAGAAGAAGAAAGATACTATATCTTCTCTCCATGGATAAAAGGGATACAAGAGCTGTCTCTGGGTTACCATGCTTCCCTCTGTGGTGGTTTCTATTCTCATCTGCAGTGGCCTTTGGTTATTTGGTTGCAGTTTAGGCACAAGGTTTGCCAAGGTGGTTCTATTCTTGGAAAGGAACAATAGGGACCATAACAAATTGTTTGCTAAATGAGGCTGTAGTTCCCAAAACATCCGCAGAGCACCTTCCTGTCAGCTGCATACCCGACTGATGAAAGTGATGTAATCTCTTCATGGTGTAATTACCTATGACTATAAAAAGACCTGAGGATTGTGGTAGGAGGCTGCATGGGTCATCATAGAGCTTGTTGAACCCTGGTGTTGAGACAAGACGTTGAGAAATTTTCCTCTGCAGGCTAATTACTGTGCCATGTTTAGAACATTATAGACACATGATACTTAACCAACCTTGGTTCCCAAACCCTGTCTATCTTTCTTTCTTTCTTTCTTTCTTTTTTTTTTTTTTTTTGACAGACTCTTACTGTGTCACCCTGGGTGGTGTTGTGGCATCACAGCTCACAGCAACCCCAAACTCTTGGGCTCAAGTGTTCTCTTGCCTCAGCCTCCTGAGTAGCTGGGGCTACAGGTGCCTGCCACAACACCTGGCTATTTTTTATTTCTTTCTTTCTTTTTTTTTTTTTAGAGACAAAGTCTTGCTCTGGCTCAGGCTGGTCTTGAACCCATGAGCTCAGGCACTCCACCTTCCTCAGCTTCCCAAGGGCTAGGATTACAAGGGTGAGCCACCATGCCTTGGCCTATTTTTTTTTTTTTTTTTGAGACAGGGTCTCTCTGTATTGCCTGGGGTCGAGCAGTGGCATCATCATAGCACACTCCCAACCCCTGGGCTCAAGTGATCTTTCTGCCTCAAGCCTCTGGAGTAGCTGGGGCCTTAGGAATGTGCAGCCATGCCTGGCTTTTTTTCTTTTAATGTCAAAAAAATGTATACACAAATTAAGAAAGGAAAAAACTGTATTAAATTTGTAATACTCAAGTCATATTTGACTTTTGCAATTGTAAGAGGTGCTCAAATGTGACTTGTGTTCACTTTTTGTTATATATATCAAGTATTATGATTTTAATACAGTTTTTTCCTTTCTTAAAATGTGTTTACTTTTTTTTTGGCACTCTCTGTATATGTCTCGTAGAGATGGATCTCAAATGCTTGACCTGAAGGAATCTTCCCACCTCACCCTCCCAAAGTGCTGGGATTACAGGTGTGAGCCCTCCTAGAATCAGTTTGAAATCTTACATTTTATTATATTTGAGAATGCCAATTTTTTTTTTTTTGAGACAGTCTTACTTTATCACCCTTAGTAGAGTGCCATGGCATCATAGCTCATAGCAACCTCAAACTCCTGAGCTTACGTGATTCTCTTGCCTCACCACCCAAGTAGCTGGGACTATAGGTGCCCGCCACAACTCCTGGCTACTTTTAGAGGTGAGGTCTTGCTCTAGCTCAGGCTGGTCTTGAACCTGTGAGCTCTGGCAATCCACCTGTCTCGACCTCCTAAGTCCTGGGATTACAGGTGTGAGCCACCACACCTGGCCAAGGTCATTTCTTTTAAAAACATATTTTATTTCATGGCATAGTGATATGATTGAAGGATTATGTTTCAAAAGATTCCAGAACACATCTGGGTGGGAGAATATAAACTAGAGTTAAAAAATACGAATCTCTTTTCTTCACTTGGTAATCCTTTTGCCTCCCCCTGCTTTTCTTAACTATGTTTGTCAACTTTTCCCTTTTAAGAAACTTTTTCTACCTAGACTTATTGGCATCCCCAGAGATGGAGATTTTTCCCTTGTTTAACTTTTTTTGACTTGTTAGCTTTGCCAGTAGCCAGATCTTTTAAAGTACAATTGTTTAATCATTCAAATTCTGGGAAGTAGTACAGGGAAGATAAACAGATTCTCTTCAGAATTTCTTCTTTGGAAAGCCTTTTTTTTTTTTTTTCCACAGAAGTATTTTAGGCATTTCAGTTGGGGTGGGGAACACAGAATGGGTTTCAGAAAGTTATGGCCAAATATAAGCAGGGTTATAAAATAACTCAGCTTTATCCTTTATTACTCTAAGTAACAAGTGACACTTTATGACATACAAAGGTCCTGATCAACTCTAAACACGTCAGTGGATGCATGTCACTTGGGAGTGGGCGGGACCTGCATGTTTATTGTCACTGTCTTGAGTTCAGACAGTTTGGCCTTATGGACTCTGGCCACAGTGGGAAGAACAAGAGAATGTCGCTGGGCTAGTCGCACACTCTGGACAAGGACTGTTAGTATTTCTTCCTAGGTGTAGAGAGGTTTGGAGGCAGACAGGAAAAAGGCCTTGGATCTGCCTTCTTGCCAGTCAATCTCATTATAATCCCGAGTCTGGGTGGCAAGTGTCTTGAGCCAGTGCAGGTTCACTAAGCCTCCTTGATAAGCATGCATGGTTGTCAGAATGCTGATTTGGGGCCCAAGGAGTCAGCTAGGGACGTTGGGGACTGCATGGCTCTCTGCTTTACACCCCTCACATGGTGGTCCCACTCAGCTCTGAGCTTTGAAATCCTCCATGCACAGTATCCCTCACTCTCAGTTCTTTCTCTTTGCTCTTGGTTCTGTGTGTGTTTGCACATAAGCTCACTGAAGGCAGGGACAGAATCTTTCATATGTTCCTCTTTTGCTATAACCAGGCCAATGATTACCCCAGGTGAGCCCAACGAACATATCCTTGGAAAGTGCTCCATGAGTGGGGTCCCCTCAGGGCTGGGGTCACTCCACTGGGAAACTGTGCAGAATCATGGCTTGTCCTCCACGTGAGGAAAGCAGGACCAAGTCTAGGACCCCGTGAGCAGTGGGCAGCCTGTGGGGCCTCCCCACTGCTTTATGGCCTCCGGAAGCATTCTGACCCCTCAGGGATGCAGGTGATGGGGCTCTTCTGAGGGAAAAGGAGAGGGCTGGGAGGCTGCCTATAAGAGTGCATTGTAGAGTGTGCTGCCTGCCTAGCATCATGGGCAAGGATTTTAACCAGTGTGGGTCCTCTTAGGTAATGAAGAGGGACTGCTGGGCAGGTAAGGTGGAGGAATGTACGTGAGCATCATATACTCCACTAGCTCTAACGGTGTCCTGACATCTTAGAGAGGGGCTCGGGAAGAGCAGCTTGGACAGGTTTGGCTTCACTTCCCTACCTACTGCCTTTGCTGCCGCAGCTTCCTTTGCCTCTGTAAAGAACAAGGCTGAGGGACTTCTTATCTCCCTTTCCCTGAACATTGGTTCCCTCCGGCCTCTTCTCCCCCTTTCTTCCTGTGGCTGGAATCCCATCCTCCTTTCCCTTTTATACTTTATCCTTCAGGGTTCACCTTAGAGTTGCCTCCTTTGTGGGACACCCCCCCCACCATACCACTGGAATTAATAGCGTCTGGAGGAAGGAGAGTAGGCTTTGTGTGTATTTCTGGAGTGGAATTAACAAGAGCTCCTATTTTGGTCCTTTCTTGTTGGAGGTTGTCAGAGAGGATGTCCTAGGAGCAGGATCCCAATTCCTAGAATCTTCTGTCTTTGATTTGAAGGGATCGGAGTTTGTTAAGACTTAGAAATTGTAGGTTTGGGGAGCTCACACTCTTTGTTCTGCAGATTGTGGTACACAGCTCTATAGACTTGCTACAAACTCTGATGATCTGAGGTTCTCAGGGTTGCTATTTTCATGATTTAGCATTAACCCCTTAGGAAGTACGGTGACATAAAGTTGGCAGGGAGGACAGCAGGAGGTGTATAATGCCATGGAGGGCTTTATGGGGGGCTGGGTACTGGGCTGGGTCTTCGTGGACATTAAGGATATGTAGGTAGCCTGTAAGAGAAGGGCAGTAGCAGGCAGGAACTGTGCTCTGACCAGAGGAGTGCAGAACTCATGGTTAGCGTCTGATTTATTCCACAAGTACTTGTTGAGCTCTGCTGAGTGCCAAGGCTGTGCCAGCTACCTCAGATAGAACAGTGTCATGTGATGCATGCTGTGGTCGGGGAAGTCATTGCACTACACGAGAACGCTGGTGAGCAGGCTCTTGACCCCCAGTGCGGGATGGTCAGGGTAGGCTTTTCTGAGGGAGAGCCGTCTACACTGTGACCTGCAGGCACATAGGTGTTAGCGGGTAGGGAGGCAAGATGGCTTAGTCAGGTTAAGAATGTAGTCTCCTGGGCTAGATGGGCTGCCACTAACATGTAATTTTGAGCAAGTTTCTCAAATTTGGGGGGGTCATTCTTCCTATTTGTAAAACTCTGACGATAATATACCATATAGGGTTAAATGTTGGAGATTAAATGTTGCTGCTGTGGTCACCATCGTTGTTGCCCTGTGTCACTCACTCACCATGGCAGGTGCAGCCAGCATCTGGAGGAGAGGGGGAGAGTTAGTACAGTGTCTGCCCCACTCATGTTGGCACTTGCTCCTCGTGAATTTGCCACTCCGCTTTGTTGAAACTTTGGAAATTCACCGTATTGTCTGTCCTAAACGGATGGTGGAGTATGTTCAAAGGCTGGGGTTTCAAAAAAGAAAAGTCTAGCGTTAGCCCAAGAATTCAGGGATTTAGGCTGAACACCACCAAAAGCAGAGCTTGGGGGAGGCACCCAGAAGGGTGAGATGCTGCTAGTGGAGGTGGTGCCTGTCCCAGGTGAGTTGTTAGAGTTGCAGAGGAAGAGGAGGAGGAGGAAGAACATGCTCTGCGGGAGGAAGTCTGCTAAGGATCAAGGACTTGAACCAAAACAAATAGAGTGAATGGATCAAGGGGCTGAATGAGTCTAAACAGGGAAATAAAGAGGGAAGGGGATGTTAATTTTAGGTACAAGTTGTGGGACAAGATTGGAGATGAGCAGAATGCTTCCTGTTTGCCCAGGTGACAGGAAGTGACAGACTAGGAGAGGCTGTCCTTCCAGCCTGCCCAAGGGGAGGGTCACTCAGGACAGGCCTCCAAGTCCAGGCTTGTCCTCCCTCCTCATCTGCCCCAGCTCTGCCATCCTATGGGAGGCATGTCTGACAGGGGCTCCCTATTTTAGCAATTCTGAGGTCCTGTGTGGGTCTTAGTTGGTGTCATGAATTCCACGGAGAGGCTGGAAGGGGAAGAGTCAGAAGAGGGGAGGGGCAGCTGGATCTGGGTTGTGGGGATGTCTTGCAGGATTCATCCTCTTGCACTAGGTTGGGGTAATCGGAGAAGTTGGGGTGAGGACTGCCTGTGATTTGATGTGTTCAAAGGTGCAGAGGATAATTGTGACTTCCTGCAGAGAAGTGTCTAGGGTTTCTTTCGAGTGACTTTCAGCAAAGGATTTCTTTGTGCTATAATGCTCAGTGCCTCCTTGTCAGGCAGTTGTGGTTCAACTGGCCCTTCTCCCTGGCATTCAGAAAATCTGTGAGCAGTAATGACAGGCCCTGGCCTTGTAGGAACAGTTACAATCGTGAAAAATAGGATTAAAAGAGATAGTATATGTCAAACTGCCATGCAAACAATAGAGGTTTATTCCAGTGGAAGGGATTATTATGTATTTTTTCCAGTCAACATCTCTTTTCTGAATTACTCAAAGCACCTGGTTAACATTAACTGGTTAATCCACCGTACCCCCCTGAGCAGGAGGCTGGCTTTTAATAGCCCCCTTTGTATACAAGATCAAACTGAAGTTTCCAACAGGGCCCCAGACCTTGACTGTGAAGCCCAAGTCTATAGAGTCTCAGTCTAGAGTTTGGACTTCTAAATGTGGTAATGTCTCATTCCTGGGAGGGAAGAAGATAAGGTAGGAAAAGAGGGATCACTAATTTTATCTTTCCTTACGGACAACTTGTGTGTCAGGCAAAATCCATGGTCTGGATTTTGAGTGACCTAGAGCCTGCCTGCCATTTTCCTCTGAAAAGCAGCAGGCTACGTGTAGGTATTGGGCAAAGAGCAGGGGAGCGGACAGAGGGGGCTGGCAGATTTTTAAATTCTGTTCTTTAGGCCATGGTTGGTGGTTGGCGGTACCTGAGATGCCAGATTGCCTGTGATGTGCCAACTTCCTGGCACACAGCAGTGGAAACCCACTCTCCCCTCTGATAAGTACTAGAAGTGTTGGGGGACCTAGGGTAAGTCCTTGTTATATTCTGTGGATCCCCTCCTGAAACCCCATTGCCATGGGTTCAGGAAGCTCTTTAAGTCCCTGGCCCAGGCCAGTTTTCCTGCAGCCCAGTTTGGTGGGCTGGGATCTAAGCAGATCAGACTCATGCCAGCTCTCTAGTCAAGGAGCCACCCAGGCCCATTGGTCCACATGAGTCTCTTCTGGAGGCTAGAGAGGTCCTGCTTTGTTCATGTTACCAGGTGAGGCCCTTCCAGGTCATCAGGACCTTTTCCCCAAGCCCATGCTTTTCAAGCCTCTGATCAAGGCTTCAAGGGCAATTCCATTCTTACTTTGAGTGCTCTCTTGCCCCAAAGTCTTGAATCCTGGAAGCAGTAGAAGCATAAGCTGAGTGGGGAAGCTCCTCTTTCCTCTAGAGCAGCAGTTCTCAACCTGTGGGTTGTGACCCACAAGAACTGTATTAAAGGGCTGCAGCATTAGGAAGGTTGAGAACCACTGCTCTAGTGGCACCCATGTGGGCTCCCAGGTTTGAAATTCTAGACGTCATTCAGGTGTGCCAGTTAGGAGGCACATACCTGTGAGAGAACCAACAGGCTTGACCTCAACAGTTTATTTGTACCAGTGAGTCCCAAATTTGAGCAGGCCCCCAACCCCCTGGAGGGCTTGTTAAACACAGATTGCTCAGTTCTACCTCCAGAGCTTCTGATATAGTAGTTCTGGGATGAGGTTTGAAAACGTGCATGTCAACCAAGAACTTGGTAGAAATGCTGGTCTGGGATCACACTTTGAGAACCAGTAGTTTATACTTGGGCTGAACAAACCTTTCTGACCCTTTTCAGAGCAGAACGAGGACATGGATATGAAAAGACCTTGAACCCACTGGGGAGAGAGGTGGTTCAGAAATAGGTTGCTACAGGTGAACCATCCTAATTTTAAAACTGAGAAAAGGTTAAATGATTAATAGAGGATGCTGGCTGGTCTATCTCTTATCTTCTCCAGGCTGGTCTGGTCCTTGCAGACTGTGCAACTCAGAGTAGAAGCCAGGCCTGGTGAGCCCCTTCATTTCTTATTCAGTCATCTTAGACTGCAGTGAGCTTTAAAAATCTGCATTTTTGGAGGCCTTTCCTTAGCCAGGGTCCTTTCCTTAGCTGGCACAGGCTAAGGAAAGAGCAGGACCCTAAGCAGAGGTCCTGGACATCAGCCTCCGTGCTACCTCAAATGAGCAGTCACTGGAGGCACCTCCTGTTGCTCGAGGGTGGAGCGAGCTGGGCAAGCTCTCCACCACCCTTTGAGCTTCGATAGTCTGGGCTTTTTAATACTTCATCTTAACACCAGAGTCAGGAACCTCTGCTTGCTTGTTACTTGCTTTTTATTCTTTCTCTATGTGAGAACTTCTGTTGATCAGAATCTCATCCAGAGACTGGCTTGCCAAAAGTGAGGCGAGAGACAGGTTTGGGAATTGGAGAGAATAATTTTTCTCTTTGGAGTCTTCGGCGTCTGCATTTTCACCACTTCTCTGACACCTGCCTCCAGAGAGGGGTGGCTGGCCATGCCCGTCACACCGGGTCCCTTTTCTCTAGATCGTCTCACTTTACCACGGGCTCCACAGGCTTTCTGAACAGTTCTTGTTTCCAGGTGCTCAGGATTGTGGCTCCACATGGAGCCACAAACTGGCACAGTGCTTGGCTCTCCTAGGCCCTGTACGTGTTTATGGAGTGGATGTAGCAGAGGCTTGTACACGTGTCTAGGTGCCGCCTCCTCTTTTCTTCAGTCTTTCCCTTCTTAACGCGGCCCACTTGTCTTCCCTCCTATTCCTCTGGACTCATTTTTATCCCTCAGCACCGTGGCAGAGCCAGCCTGTGTGTTGAGTGTGTTAGGGGTTGGGGTGCACATGAGGTGACCATAAAAGACCCTGCGTAACCCATCCTTGTGAGGGGTATTTCCCAAGCACCCCAGTCTTTTTCCTCCCCTTTCTTTCGTCTGCCTACTTTGTCTGGGGTAGCTGTGAGTGTTTTCACTGTCCTACAGGAGTTTGCTGTTCTTCAGATCACATCTGACCCGGTTTTCAGCCTTTATTTCCCGCTGGAGCCCAGTGGTGTTTGTATTGGCAAGCTAAAGGACTCCTGGCTCAGAGAGAATTAACATGGCCTGCCTCGGAACTATTATCTGGCCCTGCCTTTCCAGCTTCTGTCTGAAGGGCAAAAGGAAGATTTCCCAGCTTGGTTAATTGTCACTTAGCCCCTCTGATCCAGCCTGAGCAGCTTTCCAGCAACCCAAGCACTGACTTGCCCAAGGTCTCTGTTGAAACAGGGACAGATTGAGGTTGATTTAATTCATTTTAAGTAAAATTCCCAGCCTTTTGATGATTGCTTTAATTTCCTCCCTTTCGAATACCCTCCTGTTAGTAGTAATTGGAAACCCTGACTCCGTTTCTCATCCCCCCTCCCCCCTCCACTTTAATCTGAGACAGCTGGATACTGCACGCTGCTTTTTCATTTACTGGAAGAATGTTTTGAAGATGATTTTAATGACTGGCTTTGACAGTCTTTCCAGAAGCTGAGACTGTTGCCATACTTCAGTTTATGCCCACCTGTGGGCCTCAGTTTTGCTCACCTGGCTCCTATAATGTTCTGCTTAGTGTTTAGTGGGCAGGTGGAAAAGGTTCCCCAGGAGAATGCTGTCTTGTCCCATGCATTCAGTGTACTTGTAATCTCTTCACTACTCATTTTCATCATTCAGCATTTACAGACCTTCTCTATGTCAAGACAGCTGGTCTAGCTACTGAGTGTGTCCCCAGCACCTCCTCCTGGCCTTGGTGGAAGTGCAGAGGCCTATGTAGGTGAGATTCTGGCAGGGTGGCGGCTATATGTAGACCTTAAGAGCTGTAGTCCCTGGGGTTTTCTTTTTCTGTGTGTTTTTATGGTTGTAATTCCTATTTCTGTGCTTCCCCTTTCTTGGCACTAAAAGGAATAGATAATACGAGCCACCTCTTCATGTCAGAGACATCACAGGTGGCAGGAGCTATAGCAGCTAAGAGCTGTTGGCAGTTGACAAGATGCAAAGCACTTTTCTGCATATCTTGTCCTGTCATCTTCACAATAAACCAGTCACAGCCAATAAAAGACAAAGCTGGATTCAACCAGGGTCCTCCCATTGCAAATCAAATATTTTTTGTACTACATAGTTTTGTTTGTTTGATGGTTTGATTTCTCTTTGACTTCTCATGCTTTTGTCTTTAGTATTAACATTACTTCACATAAGTGTTAGAACCTGTTACGTATGCATGGGGTCCTCTGCCAGGAAGTCAGGGCCTCACAGTCTAATTGGGGAAAAAGATACGACAGACTACACCTTAGTTCTCCTCTTGTGATTCAGGTACTGAATGGTGGTTAGAAGGAAGAGAATTAACCTTGATGTCCTCTAGAAAGGCTCCTAGATGAGCTGAGACTTAAACTGGGCCTTGTGGGAAGGCAGGCATCAAACTGGGGGTAAGCTGGGAAGTGGAGTTTGGGCTTGTGTTTGACAGCCTCAGACTCTGGAACACAGAAAAGCTTTGGTTCCCTCATCAGACTTAGAAAAGCAAATCCAGTGGGGTGATGCTTCTCCAACTTTACTGTGCTTTTGAAATCAGTTTTCTATACCCTGTGCGCATAAAGACTCATTCAATAGATTTGGGGTACAGCCCAACACTCTACATTCTTTAAAAACCTTTTAAGTAACGTGAAACAGCCCCAGACCCCCCCACTTTGTTCCCTGAAGAGAAGAACCCAAGGGTATAGATTTCATTTGTTCTTCCCAAAGCCTAAAACTATTTGTTTAACCAGCCTTGTTCTGTTACAGGGGTTGCCCACCCTTTGAGAAACACTAATCCAAGGGCATTCTGGAGCCCTCCCAGTTACAGAAGCATTAGAAATCAAGGATCTGGGTTTCGACAAGCTCCTGCTCTTCAGGATGAAGAGTGTGCAGGGTGGCTCGGCGCCTATGGCTCAATCGGCTAAGGCGCCAGCCACATACACCTAAGGTGGTGGGTTCGAATCCCTAGCCCTGACCCGCCAAACAACAATGATGGCTGCAACCAAAAAATGGCCATGTGTTGTGGCGGGCGCCTGTGGTCCCAGCTACTTGGGAGGCGGAGGCAGGAGACTCGCTTGAGCCCAGGAGTTGGAGGTTGCTGTGAGCTGTGATGCCA